>VYXF01012270.1:115544-126602 GCA_013397295.1 Polioptila caerulea | reverse complement strand
GGCGCCTCCCGGTCCGGCGGCGCCCTCAGAGGTCGCTCAGGCCGTAAGCCGCAGGCCCACGGGAACGGAGTCGCCCCAAGGCTTTTGTGAGAGTAGCGCGGGGCGGATTGGCATAGAGATTCGGTGGCGGGAAAAGGAGCCGGTTTTGTGTCTGTGCGGGGCATCAGCGGCCAGTGCGAGGTCGGCCAGGTGCTGTCCGTTTGTCTCACGGCAGCCTGACGTCTTTTCTGTATTATGATGTCACTGTGACGTCATTTTGGCGTCATGATCATAGACCAGTGCGCTGGGCCGCGACACTGGCTTCTTTTCAGGGGTGTCATCAGAGGCCTAGGTCCATTTACTCATGAAAATTGTATGGATTATATGTAAAAACTACATAGTTTTTGTATTTATATATAAAGTTACGTGTATATATATATGTGACCTTTATATTTATTAAAAATTTATACGCCTAAAACATATATAATTTTCAAGAATATAGAAGTATGTATAATGTTACTTAACACGTAAATTCATATTTTTCGTGGTTACATAAATAGCTAAAAAGTGTAAATACGTAAAAACCAGGTAAGTGTATCTGGAATAGAGTATCTGTGGTTATATATATAGGAGTTTTTTATGTGTGTAACAAATATATGTGGAGATAAAGACGCTTATATAGATATTTATAGGTATATGCAAATGTATAATTGAATATTTTAAAAATTATGTATTGTGTATTGCTTATATAGCTTTTTCTATAAACCCCATGTATAAAGAGTCTGGGTGTGTATCTACATATATACATATATATATATATACATATATATAATATATACATATAAAAATATATGTATATAAATATATACATATACTTATAAAAATATATTCTTTCTGTAGAGTTGGTCTGGAGACACATTGGCATTTATTTTTTTGTTTTCTGCCCGTTTTTCCCATCTCTGTTCAGGTAATATAAAAGAAGGGTTTGCATTTCTGTCATAGTTCAAGCTGAGAAGTGAAATACTTTTCCTTAGTCAAGGTTTATACATTAAATGTTTATGTATCAACAACGTTAGTATGAGCAGAGCAGATACATGAATTTAAAATTAAAAGGAAATTAAAAGGAAAAACAAAGGAATAACTTGAGTTAATGTAAGTTTTTCCTGAACAAAATACATGCTTGTCCATAACTTCAGCACAGAGTTTGTTTCAAGATGGGAATTTTTAACGTTTTTCTAATAATCACAATGTGGTTTTGGGTTGAAAGGGACCTTTAAAGATCACCTGGTCTTCCCCTCCCAAGAGCATTGACAGGTTATCCATCATTGTATGGATGCTGTGCAACTTAATGGAATATTGCTGTNAAAATTGTATGGATTATATGTAAAAACTACATAGTTTTTGTATTTATATATAAAGTTACGTGTATATATATATGTGACCTTTATATTTATTAAAAATTTATACGCCTAAAACATATATAATTTTCAAGAATATAGAAGTATGTATAATGTTACTTAACACGTAAATTCATATTTTTCGTGGTTACATAAATAGCTAAAAAGTGTAAATACGTAAAAACCAGGTAAGTGTATCTGGAATAGAGTATCTGTGGTTATATATATAGGAGTTTTTTATGTGTGTAACAAATATATGTGGAGATAAAGACGCTTATATAGATATTTATAGGTATATGCAAATGTATAATTGAATATTTTAAAAATTATGTATTGTGTATTGCTTATATAGCTTTTTCTATAAACCCCATGTATAAAGAGTCTGGGTGTGTATCTACATATATACATATATATATATATACATATATATAATATATACATATAAAAATATATGTATATAAATATATACATATACTTATAAAAATATATTCTTTCTGTAGAGTTGGTCTGGAGACACATTGGCATTTATTTTTTTGTTTTCTGCCCGTTTTTCCCATCTCTGTTCAGGTAATATAAAAGAAGGGTTTGCATTTCTGTCATAGTTCAAGCTGAGAAGTGAAATACTTTTCCTTAGTCAAGGTTTATACATTAAATGTTTATGTATCAACAACGTTAGTATGAGCAGAGCAGATACATGAATTTAAAATTAAAAGGAAATTAAAAGGAAAAACAAAGGAATAACTTGAGTTAATGTAAGTTTTTCCTGAACAAAATACATGCTTGTCCATAACTTCAGCACAGAGTTTGTTTCAAGATGGGAATTTTTAACGTTTTTCTAATAATCACAATGTGGTTTTGGGTTGAAAGGGACCTTTAAAGATCACCTGGTCTTCCCCTCCCAAGAGCATTGACAGGTTATCCATCATTGTATGGATGCTGTGCAACTTAATGGAATATTGCTGTATTTCCTGTGTATTTGCAGAAAATCTCAGTACCACTTAAAGTTCCTTGTGGCTCAGTTCAAAAAAAGGGTTCCCAGGCTCCAGATCTTGTCACCAGCAGGAAATTGCTGGGAGTTGCTCACCTGAGCATTCCTTGGCAAATCTTTCAGATGAACCTGCTCTAGTGTGGGGCTCCAAGCAGAAAACAAAGGAGTTTTTTTATGATGAGAGGCATAAATTACCTCAGGAACTCTAAAACACAGAAAGGAGGAGACCTCGAATCTGCGTCATTGAAAGATGAATAGAGAGAATTACAGCAGCACCTCACTCTTCCTTATTGAACTTGAAAGGGTTTGAGGTGATGGAAAAAGGCTAGAGAACTTAGTGTTGCTCAGTGTAATGATTAAATACAACTAAATTTTAAATATTTTATCCCTATGTCATTTATATTTTATATGTTTTTTAAGTGATACATAAGAAATATATAACTTCAAAACAAAGGTAATGTTTAAACCTAGGAGGATTATGGCAAGTGTTTGAGATTCTGTTAGGATTATCTTCTCCACTTGTCCCTGTTCCTTGCTGGAGCTTACTCTGTGCTCCTCAAGGACCCTGAAGCAAGAAACTCTTCTAAGGATGGTTTGTTTATGATTTAATGTTGAAAATAAGGTGAAAACAAGTTTTTCAGCGTTATTATGATGTTTGAATTTCTTCAAGAGAGCAGCAACCCTCCAGGACTCTGGGTCCTCCATGATGTCTGTGTCTCTGGTTTCAAGGCATTTTAGAGGAAAAAAAAAAAGATAATTTTTGAGCTCACATTTAACTGTGAGAGGGGAAACTGCTGTGTGTCATGAAATGGAAGAGACTAGAGCTACATCTCTGATTTATTCTCCGTGTCCAAAGTGTAAGAGCTGCAGTTCTGGCAAACCAGCAGCACTCTGAATAGCACAGTTTTCTGAAGCATGATTTCCAAAGGACTTTATCCCTTGGAAACTTTTCTCCCCATTGTTTTCCAGGCTTCCTTACCACATCCTTCCATGCTAAATAGGTGAAAACTTGTGCTGGGTGAATGCCCAGCTGTTGCCAAACCAAAAAAACATAAATAAATAAGTAAATATAGATGTATATATATATGTGTGTGTGTTAGCTGACTTTTACCTGTCTTTTCTTACATGTGAAAGCAGAAATTGTGGGAATTTTTTTCCTCTTCATTGCCAGTGGATAGTAGAAGAAATTCACCATTTTGACTTAAAGCAAAACCCTCACTATTTTTACTTAAAGCATCTATGGAAGCCAGTAGAAGCTTCTTAGTGGATTCCAGACTTGCTGGAAGTGGAAGGGATGTACCAGGGATGCACAGCTCCCTCGTTTATTTAGGAGCAGAATGTACATTGTTTGCTGACTTCCACAAATCAGTTTGTCCTGCCAAATCCTTTCGGGATTTTACGTCTGAAAGCTCAAGCTGATGGGCTTGAAAAGCTTGCCACATCCATGAGTGGAAAAAGGGAATAAGTCAAAGGTAACATTAAAATTAATGAGGAACCTCTCACCTCCTGAATGGTGTTCTTCACTTCCTTCAAAACTGAAATGTGAATTTACACTCAGACAAAATTTGGAGATGGAGGAAATTTAAAAGAAGTGCAGCAAACCTGACAAAAGCGGCTTCTTCCCTGTCACCGTCTGGTGATCCTGGCCCCACATTACTACCCAAAAATTGATTTGGGAACTTTCCACGAGGACAAACATTTCTATCACAGTCTTTGTTGCTCTCTTAGTGTGGTGTTTATAGAAGGAAGGGGAATTGCTCACAGAGCCAATTGTAAAAACATTCATTAGTAAATATTATTTCAAACCAAGCTGTCAGATATAAACATACCAGAACCCAAGACACTGCTCTGAAAAAAGAGTTTTCAGGAGTCTTCAAGTACAAAGTTTTGTGTTTGTCTCGTTCAAAATTACAAGAAGGAATCAATCCTGATTCAGAGTCACTAAAGCTTTGTTTTTAATGTGACCTAAAGGTACGTAGGTTTAAAAGCGTCTCCTAGGTCATCTTACAGTCTGGAACTGTCTTTGTATTGTGAATTTATTTCACCTGAAGTGTTCAGTGTAGATACTTCTGTCATCTTAGAGGACAATGTGAAAATATATTGTCAGTGTTTTATTTCTGTGGTTACTGAACTAAGGAAGTTATTCTGTCAGTGTAAGATGATCTCTTTTTGGGAGAGTAGGATGCAGTGATATTAAGAGATTTAGGTAAATTTTTTTTAAGTAGGATGCAGATACCTTTAACAGATTTATCCAGAATGACACTGGTTGTGAGAAGCCATTTCTTTGCTGAGCGCCATAAAAAAGTGAATGTCACAGTTTAATTTTTTGGTTACCTGCAGCATTAGACACCACACACAGTCATTGTAACAGATGCAGCACTGAGTATGTTGTTCTGCTAATGCAGAGAGCTGGGCGTTCAAACTCAACAAAAGTTTTTGATTTTCAACCTTTTGACTGTGGAAACAAGGTGGAAACAAGGTGGGAACAACTGTGAAAAATATTACCTGTGTTCCAGATGCTAAATATTCAAACCATGCCCCTGAACTCCTGCCAAACAGGAGACTTGCAGAGGTGCTGTGGACCTGCCCAGGGCCAAGGGACGTGACAGACTTAGCAGAATACATCATTATTTATTGACTAAGTATATTTTTTTCCTGATATTTGTTCTTCGTGTTTGAAAGAGATGGTTTGACTATGAATGGAAAAAAAAAAAAAAGGTAAGTAGTAAACATAAAATATTTGTGGTTGTTTTTTAATTCTTAGGCAAATTAAAATAGATCTTCATTTTTGAGAACTTTGACTTTTTCCCATGGCCATGTTCACATTCATGTAGCACCTTCTGTTACAAACTCCTGATTTTTGTATGCTCCTTTTATTACAGTAGGGATATGACCTGATTCAAACTGTACTTTAGGATGACTCTTACCTCTTCCATTCACACACAGAGGCTTTACTGGTTTTTCAGTTTTGTTACTAAATATGTGATGAACTAAACAGTGTGGTGTGCAATTCAGAAGGGAGAGTTGCTTAAAAAGAAGGGGTTATTTAAAATATTCCCTTTAGCTAATGGGAGAAGACAGCAGAGGAAAAATATATCTGTAAAATTTAACACTGTATAATCTACAGAGAAGACCTGGAGGAAAAGATACTATAAGATTTTACTGACATATCCCCCGTAATTCTGTTTGTTTAGTAAATATGTGAACAAGCACACCTTTGTGTTACAGTGACCCTGGTGAAAGACTTTTATAGTCACTTTGTTTTTTATGGTAAGGTGTTTTGGTGAAATGCTGCATCTGCTAGCTGCTTGCAGCAAGAGTTCAGTTTGCAAACTACATTTTGGGGCAAAGAGGAAGGAATTCAAACAAATGTGAGATTTCAGCACCATTGTCTTGAGGTGTCTTTTAACTGCTGGTCTGTAGGTATGAATTACAGTAAAAATCCTAAATGTGTAAAGTCAAGTGAGCTTTTTATAGGAGAGGGCAACTGTGTCCATATGTTTAATTAAATGTTTAATTGTTTGAGGCAATTGGTTGTGTTTCAAATAGATGTATTAGTCTTCAGCTGACTAGAAAGCATACATGTTAGTTGTACTTGACATTTACACTTGACAGTGTGCTTCTCCAGGAAATGACTAGGAAAAAAATTCTCTATTTCTCTAATCAAGCCTTAGCTTATTTTGTGAGTGCAAAAATGCATATTTTAGACAGAAATTTGAATGAGCATTAAGTATTGTATTTAAATTCTTTGGAAACAAAATACAAAGGAGAACATGCTGAAAATCCAAAGTGAAAAACCCTATTTCTGCTTGAACAACTGCATCTGGCTGGTATTTGGATACTTATTAACACCCCTTGCTTAGTTTTGTTGTGTAGTTTTGCCATTAATTGCTTCAAACTTAACTAATTTGCACTTTTTGTAATTTTTTTATAGCTCTAATTAGCATGCCTCTTTCACAAGTGCTTGCTTTCCATTCGTTTTGACCAGATTGCATTTGGCAGCAGTGGAAAAAATAGGGGTTTTTTTTAATAGATTGGGAAATAATACAATTAGATGCATATTTTAATTAGTTTTTAGCAATTACTTTGGCTTTCAGGTTGGGAGTAGTACTATGTGATTTATATCCTATTATTTTTTTCAATATTATACTCCTAAAAATTTGATTTTTACTGATGAAATAAAAATTACAGGGCCTAATGCAAACCCTAGATAATAAGCATTTTCTCTTTCAGCTTTGTAAGGATCTCTTCATTAAAATTTCATAGTTTGATTTAACTTTTGTGTTATTAAATTTTTATCAGCTCTTGCTTAACTAAAGTTTAACTGCAGTATGTAAGCTCTTGCTCATATTCCATTATGAGAAATGCAGCTGAATAATTTGGTATCCATATTTATTTCTTTGGCTCCAGAAAACATAATCATTTATCAGTTTTATTGTATTGGGGAGGAAAAAAGAAAGAAGAAAACCATTCTAGAAAGACTGAATATTCTGCAGCATATTACACAAAGATTATACTTCCTTTAAAATATTCCAGTTATTTATCTGTGTTTGCCCACATAAACTGGTTATTATAATAGCAACCACAGGGCAAAGTTTTGCAACTTGCTGGCACTACGATGGCCTCTGCTTTCATAGCACAGATGGATGAAATCATCATGGTCACGCTGCAATCAGAGATAATCATTTTGTAAATACTTAAAGACTGAGGAAGGTTAAGCTTTGGTTTCAGTGCTAAGTCTGCTCAGATAAAACTCAGAGAGCCTTTTGTGTTAGGCTTTCTACCAACCCAAAAGGACAACAGCATAGAGTTTATGTTCTCCTCCTGCACATTTCACTTCCCCTGGAACTGTGATAGCGGGTGGTTTATTTTAAACAAAAGTGTGTGAGGCAAGGGGAAAACCAGCAGGTCCCCTGTGGCACAGGGAGTTGCATTAAAACGTAAGGTGTGATTTATTGCTGTGCTAGCCTAGGGTTGCATCAATAAATGGTTTGTGAGTGTGGTGCTGTCTGCAAGGACAGGGAGCCAAACCATGTCTGAAGCAGAGAATATTGGGGTAATTGAGTGAGTGAAACCTGCAGAGGTGGATAAACTACAGTGTCTCTTCTATGGCTGCTGTTGTCAGTGCAGGAAAATGTTTAGAATTAGTGCATTCATTATGCTATTTCTGCATATTGAATTAAATACTCTTGTGTTGTGCAAGAACTGTTAATAACCACAACTCTGAGCTGCTGCTGTTTTTCTTCTGCCCAAGTGCAGTAAATTTAATGCTGAGGGGCAACATTGTCTATAATTACAGGAGCTATGCTATTGTTGTCATGATTCCCTGTCACAGCCACATACACGTAACTTTTAACTTTCAATCAACAGTTACTAAAGTACATTAAAGCTCAGTTTATACTCAAATGGGAGTACATTCAGACATCTCTAGCTGTACCATTTGATTTCCAACTACTGTACATTCCCATGAGTATTTATTTTAATACAAGCCACTGCTGTTAATCCCAACACAATAAAACTTCCTAGAGTATTAATTCTTTATGGTTTATTATATGGCGTTTTTACTGAGATACGTTATGATCAGGAAATAATATTGAGGCTTTTTTTAAAGGCCTGGTTTTGGGGAGGATTTAAAACAGCCTTTGGGCATGTAGCTCTCAAAGCTGAAGTCCATGGTCTTAAATTTTCAAAGACATTGGAAAAAAACTTGGCTTGTGTAAGTTCAGATGAATACAATACCTTGTTAGTGCTTCAGGTGATGTGGTGGTGCTCCACACAGGAGGGGCACGAGGGGAATGGCACAGAATGGAGCAGCTGAGGTGTTCCCACTATGTCAGAAGTGTACCAAATGCAGATGTAGAAGAATTAAAGCTTCCACTGTCTAAAGGCAGAATAAAATGCCAGTGCTAGTTCTTTCTGGCGTAGCAGCATGAGTCCTAGGAAGTTAGTGACCATTTCACACTCATGGGGACACAGTCTAAAGGACAGCACTAATTTTTCCATGTACTGAGATCTCTTTGTAGTGGGAATGAGACTCACAGCACCTCCTGTAAGCCAGTCAACACTAGTCAAAACTTGAAATTAATACATTTTCATCAGAGGAACCCCATGTAAGCAAATGAACAGCAACACACTTATGTCATCCAAGTAGCTTGGTATGTGAATGCAGTGTTTTTTAAAAGGATTCTGAGCAATGTAGAGCTCCTGCAGCAGCTTTTAATTTTATCAGTTGAAGCAGCCAGATGTGGGTTGCTGCTTTCTGTGAATTCAGCTGGGCCATGAGGATTACTTCAGATGTGAAGAGTGAAGCCGTCTAATTCAGGAATAAATTCTCATTTTCAGAAATTGTAAGCAAATTTTGGAATGTCCACATCTGTCCTTTGAAAGAGGCTGTGCAGATAAATGTGTCATTCAGAGCACGTCTCAGTGGAAGGGCAGATGCAATTACAGCCATGCATATCTGGGCAAAGACACAGAGACTCCAACAAAGAACAATTATGTACGATTATATACTGCCCCAGTTGATTGACTGATAGCACATTTCATGAGTATTCGTTTACAGCCCCTGCTTAGGAGGGAGCAAGTGTGCCCTTCTGCCATTTTGCAGTGTCAGAGCGCCTGGTGCCACCTCGGGAAGCAGCTGCAGGAATCTATGGGAACGGGTGGCTGGCAGGCACGGGGCTGTGAGCTGTTGGAGCAGCTGTCTGTCCCGCAGGACTGATGGAATTAATCAGTTGATAGGCAGTATCTGGCTGTGCTGAGAGGCAGCCGCTCCTGGATCCGGCCCCGCCGCCTTCCTAGACCCACAGGAGCCAGGGGGAATTGAGACTTCCCTGGTTTCTGGAGCTGGGAGAAACTTCTGCTGAGCGCAAAGCTCCAGAGGCTGCAGCTGGGGATGGCAGTGTCCTGTCCTTTGTGAGGAGTCTGTCCATTATTTATGGCATGGCGGGGCAGAAGGGGTGGCTAGCTGAGCTAAAACGCTAAATTAACCATGATTTAACAAAGGCTGTGGCACAGGAGAAAACCAAGCAGCCTCATGATTGGGGTAGGAGAGCTGGCTTTGGGTGTGGGATCACTGCTCCCTCATCATAGAAAGTGTGGGTTTCAGGGATGCTGAAATCTCTCCTGCACAGGGTGCAGAGTCAAGAGCATCTCTGTGATGATGATTCCTAGAGTGGCCTTTTGGAGCCCATTAAGTTAGATACTGAAATTCCTTTAGATAGCTAACCCTGCCTAAAATGTGTATTCAGACTGGCAGCTCTGTGCATGTCATGGAGTTCATAGGATTCATGAAGACTTCTAAATAAGCTAAAGTTTTTTGTCTTGTTTTGCTGTTGTTGATTTTGGTCACCAAGTTTTTATCTGAGTATTGGAACACTTCTGTGTGTTCCAATGGTTTCCTTCTACTACAGCTTCTCTTTTTTCTCTCCTGATTTCTGGCTAGTGCCATGCTGAGCTGGAATACTGTTATTTAATAATTCTCGTTAGCTGGATAGGTTTGATTGTTAGATCTTCAAAACATTATGATTTTGTGACATAGGAAGAAAGCATGTGCACATCAACATAGAGATGTGCCTCGGGCTGCATGGAAATGAAGGCTCTGATGTGCCCTAAAATATGCTTGGAGAAGGAAATGCCAATGTAATATCCCTTCCTAAGTGCTAAATGTTTACCTTTCATTAAATACCACTACTCAGCCAGCTGGGTTGAGCAGTATGAACACAGGAGACAGAAGTTCATCAGAATTCCGCAACGAAGAGTGAGTTTATTGCGTTTGCTTTGACATTACTTTTCTTCGGAGCTCACACTAAGTCAGATTTGCAGATGAGCAGAGTGAAGGTAAAATAAAGACTTTTGAAGTAAGCTGTTGTGGGTTTAGTTTGATTTCTTGGCTAATGCACTAAATAATGTTATGGTTTAGGTTTGCTAATTTGAAGTTTCTTAATTAAGAGCAAAGCAGGCTTAAGCTTAAAAGTAGTAAAACTTTTTTAGGGGAAAAAAAACCTCACAAGAATTAGAATGAAACTTTCAAAACACTCCTCTTCCTTCCCCACCCCTTCTTTCTTTCTAGCTGACAACATACAGAGAACACTCAGAAATCTCAGTCACTTTTTCTCTTCTAAAATAGTCTTTCTTCAGTTTACTTAGGGAAGGAAGCACCTCTTGTTTGCTATGGAAAATTCTCCCACAAGAAAAGAGATCTCTTGTGGTGTCAATCTGCATGAACAACTGCCGCCTGAAAAATCCGCATTCATGAAGCTCCTCCCAGTGTCCACAGTCCTTTCTCAGCTGTGTTTCTGGGCCACATCGACGTATGGGGTTTATTTTTTAAAATAGACTGTTCAAAGCAAAGGTTCTCTTTATCTGTCTTTGAGATCATCTTCATCCTATGGAGCAGAGATTTTTTTCTTCTTCTTTTGGGGACAAAGAGTCTTTATCACTTTATCTCTTTGTTCATACTTCTCATGGAATTACAGACACTTCAACACTGGCTCACTTTAACGCTGCATTCTTTTGCTTAAGTTTACAATTTGAACTTCCCATCTTCCCATACTTCTTTATGGTTTAAAGGAAAATCTTCAATGTATTACAGTCAATCACCATAGCTTAAAAGAGATTTTTCAGCTTGAAAGCAACTTCCCATACTCCTTCCATTAAGAGCTTTACTCCTTCTTGACTTTGATGTCTTCAAGT
>VYXF01012270.1:75995-104695 GCA_013397295.1 Polioptila caerulea | reverse complement strand
CTCCAACCAGGGCATCAAAGCAACTCAGGTCTGGATTTCAAAGGAGCTGTTCTTCAACAGGGGTGATTCCTAAGGACTCTTGGGTTTTGAATGCCAGGTGTATACATGTTCAAAATATGCAGAGAGTAATCTGTTAACTTTTTATGTTGAGCAGTTATATTCTAGTTATTACTTCTTTTCATAAATAACAGCATTTTTATGATATTCACACATTTCCTAGTCATCCAAGCTCTTTTGATTACCAGATGAATTTTTTATAATCTCTGGGGTTTAGCGGCAAGTAGGAATACCAGTGAAAGAACCCAATGAAATTTTTTGTTCTGAGTGTCTGAAAACTACTAACACGGAGGAGCTGTGTTGCAAAAACCTTCTCTGTTAAGGTTTATCATGTAAGAAGCTCAGACAGGCCTCTTCCTGTTTGTTATTTGTTGTTCAAACTTTGTTACATGGCAGCTCATCCTTTTGGCCTAAATGTGAGCAATGGGTACTTCCTACTTGGGANTAAGATATAGAGATAATACTTGTTTCCCAGCTTAGAATCTTAAAACCATCTTGCTTTCTTGGCTTTCTTTTTGTCATGCAGAAGAGTTTGTGCTCACAGCAGGTCTATACACCTTTCCCTGTGCAAAAGTGATTAAATGTGACTGAAGCTGCAGTTGTACCTGCTACTGTGGAAAAGTATTACCATGCTGGGACTTCACCCTTTTTTCCTAAATAGCATCATGGATGCTGTTGATGCCCAAACATCTGAAACACAATGTGTTGCTCTTGGAACACACAGAGTATTTTATAGCCTTGCATGTACTTGGTATGGATTAATATTATATTAATTTCCATCCACATCTGCACTTTAAATGACCTCAAATTCAAAGCAGGGATTTAGGAAGGCTGAATTGAACAGCAGTAATTGCCATGTTGGGAAATGAGTAAAGCATGAGTAAGAGATGGGATCACTGTGAAGGTCTGATGTCTTGGAGGGACTGATAAGCAGCTGGGCAGACGTGGCTGGTGGAGGAGGAAAGACAAAGTGGAGGCCAAGGCTGACAGGAAGATTTCCTGTTCTTTCAATAATGTCCCTGTTCTGTGAATGCCCTTTCTGCCTCTGTAACCACAGCAGTGAGCAGTGGAAATACACTGTCACCAAGAGGTGAAGCTGCATTGTGATGGAGGGAATAAATGCTCTGTTAGTGCTCTGAGGCTTTTATTATTTCAGTTTGTCTCCAGTTCTGTCCCACTGGCATCAGGGCCAGGGTCCACTCTCTAGTGCCTAGGAAGGCTCGCCATGACTGAGTGATTCTTTCCCCCCTTCTCCCTTTCATAATCATCTTTAGAGAAAAGAAAACAAAGCCAACATCTTCCTAATTATTTAAAATACTGAACTTGGTAAAATCCACCAGAAGACAGGAAAGTGTGATCTAAACCTTCTCATTCTCATACTTCACGTTATCTTGTCCAAACATTCCCAGCTAAGGAAGGTTTTCCAGCCAGGTCTGTTTTCCCTCCCTTTTCTCTTGTTTTACCTGAGAACTCGTTACAGGCACGTTTTGGGAGTGCTCCCAGCGTCCATTACCAAGCCCAAGTAGGCTCCACATGTGTTTGATGGCACTTGGCTGCCCAGAGCAGTTTTCCCTTAGCTCCTGTACTGCAGTGTAATCAGCATGCTGGGCATGGGAGATTCATCTACACGCTGAAAAACAGGTTTTGAGCATGAGGCCTGAATTGTTTGCCTGGCCTTTTTATAAACAGCACCTCTTTTTTTATTACCCCTAGGCCATAAGGCAAAAGGTGTGGAGGAGCAGTCACCCTGCAGGATCTAATAGCTGGGAAAAATCCTCCCCAGGTGCAACATGACAATTATCACACAGCTGACCTGTACTTGGTGTTAAATTTTTTGCCTCCATTTCAAACCTGAAGGGCTTATGTGGCCAAAGGCAGACCTGTGTTTTTCAGTCAGTCAGTATCTGACAGGATATAACCCATGTCCAGAGGTTTTGCCTAAATTCCATGAGCTGTTGCCTGTCTCACATGGTACAGGTGCTCAAGCATGACCTGTCCCTTCCCTTTGGCTGTGTGACAGATGAAGCCCAGACTCCTCTGAGGAAGCATCAGCCAAGCTCAAGCATCAGAGACCTCAGAAATAAAATCACCTTTGGTACTGCAGCTGCCTTATTTCTTCTTGCTTCACAAGGAGCTGCAGGAAGGTTGGCCAATACTTCCTTAATCTGAATGAAAAAAAACCTTTTTCAGAGTGTGTTACTAACTCATGTAATCCCTGCTGGTGTGGGAGGGATTTGCTAACATTTCCTCAAGGATCCGGGTATAAAACATTTCCAGGGACACAACTGCTGCTGCCAGCTCGTGGGACATCAGTAGGAGAGATAATTAAGGAGTGAGGAAGTTCCTTGCTGGTCTGTCACATTCAGAACTTTCTATGAGATCATCTCATCATCATTTATGTTGTTTCAAAGGACTCTTTGGAATCTGTGCCACAGGAAAAGAGGTTTTCCCTCCAGCCCATCTCTCAGTGAGTGGGAAGCAGGCAGTGCCCATCCCCAGCTGCCACATTTCAGTAAATGGCCATGTTTGTGCAGACTGGTTCAGCTGAGGACCAACCCTCCGGTTTGTGCAGGCCCAAGTAAGCTCTATCATCTCTTTTTCAAAATAACAAACACATGCTCTAAACACACTATACTGGAGTCCATGACACCCTCTGCATCACCTGTTTATGCAGTCAGAGGAGCCTATCTTCACTCACACCACATAACAACACTTACCTTTGACAAACTCAGTAGTTAAAATATTTCCCCCCAAAGGAAGATGAGGCTTTAAAAAGGTAAAATTATATATGTCTTCATTTATTCCAGGGGGGAAAAAAAAGGAGGGGCTTGTTTTAAAACACAAAAGGCTTGTTATAAAGCAAAGAAGTCAAGTCAGGTCAAAATATAAAAATACCCTTTTCAATTCTAAAATCTCCACAGCTGGTCATTCCCACATGCAAAAACTTAAATAACCTTTCAGAGCTGTAGTAGGGCTAACAAAAACTCTGACCAAATGATAGATGTATTTGGACATTTGGATGTATAAATGTCACACCCAGTGGAATTAAGAGGAAATAAATAGTAATTTGACAGCATTGGCAAGCTGTGCTTTTGACTGTGTAGCATCACCAGCATATTTTACATGTGTATCACAGTCATGAATAAGCCAGTCCAGACACACATTCACAGACAACTTTTGATTTCCTATTAAGCTACATACTCATTTTCTTTCCCCCACCCTTTCCAGCTAATAAAGAGCCAAGGGAACACACTGATCCTTGCCTCTTTGGAACAAATTACCTCCAAATTCTCACAATTGATTCATGCAGGCTGGTAAAACTCCAGGAGACGGGGGGAAAAAACAATCCTTTCCCAGTGATAAGGCATTCTTGACATTTTAATTGTTTGTCATGTACTAGGGACATAAAACCCTGATACCAAAGATGGCACTTGAAATTATCATCATCACTGAAGCCCTGCCTGGGGCTGGGGCTCCCTGCTCCAGAGGGGTTTCCAAGCACACTCAAAGAGTCCGTGAGTTCTCCCCCACCTCTGGCCCGCACAGAACATGCTTCTGCCTCCCCAGGAACACGTTCTGGCATCAATCTGATCACTTAATTATACCCCTCCTGCACAGACCGGAGGCATGGAAAGATTTTCATCTCTTAATTCACCCTGGCTTCTGGAAGCAATACAAACTGTTTCCTCCTCTTCTCACAAGGAAGAGCAAATCCTTTGAAATCCAGCTGCTTTCAGGTCATAGCTTGGTTGGTTTGACCTCCGTCACATTCTTATAATCACAGATGGTTTGGGTTCAAAGGGGCCTTAAAGCCCATCCAGTGCCACCCCTGCCACGACAGGGACACCTCCCACTGTCCCAGGCTGCTCCCAGCCCCAGTGTCCAGCCTCGCCCCAGGCACTGCCAGGGATCCAGGGGCAGCCACAGCTGCTCTGGCCACCCTGTGCCAGGGCCTGCCCACCCAAACAGGGAACAATTCCTACCCAATATCCCATCCAGCCCCGCCCTCGGGCACTGGGAGCCATTCCCTGTGAGCTGTCCCTCCAGCCCTTGGCAATTGTCTCTCTCCATCTTTTCTGTGGGCTCCCTTCAGGCACTGGAAGTAATACTGATGATAGACCTCCCAGTCTCCTCAGGGAAAGCAGCAGGGTGCTTGTTTCCCATTCCATCCAAATTCTCCTCTGGAACAGTTTCACCTCTACACTGAGTGAGGTGTGGAACAGGTGAGGAAATTCCTGTGCCAGGCAGCAGCACAGGGCATCACCTGCCAGGGCTGGAGAGGCTGTCCAGGCCACAGGTTTGGGCCAGGCAGAGTGAAATCCACTCAGACAGTGCTGAACCAGCGCAGACACACAGCAGCAAGCTCCAGAGCTTAGCAGCAGTCAGATTTTCCTTTTATCCTTCTAAATCCAGCTCCAGAAGCTGCATTAGAGCATCTGATCCTTGGAAGTATCCGAGCAATTTCTCTCGCACTCCCTCCTGTGTTTAAACAGATTGCAGATATTTACCTTTTTTTATGAAAAAATTCAATCTGGAGCATTTTGAAAATAGAATAATTCAGCCTAAAAACACTCCTGGTTCGAGCATACCATACTGTTGATGGGGAAACTGGCAGAGAGACAATTAAGAGACCTCATCAAAGCAAGCGGAGTTCTCAACAGATGGGTTTGCTGTTAAGCAATTCCACGGTCCCATTCGGAATCCTGAGGCATCTTTACTGGAAGTTTTTAGGAATCGGAGAAGAAACTGCACTAAGTTATGTGTGATCTTACTTCACTTTAGGAGGTTGCCTAAGTTCTTATGCAGCACTGAATTAATGCAGTTAAACACCAGACCATGTCTGTTTCCATGTTTCTGTTTCTGAACCTGCTTTGCTTCCAGCCAGAGCATCCCCCTTTACCTGTGCCCTGGTGCCTGCAGGTATTTGGGCAGTTCAGCTGCTCATTAACAGAGCTGTGGACATATCCTAGATGGGAGGACAGACCTTTCCTCATTCCACTGTGTCAGAACACCCACCAGCTTTATGGGGAGCAGCACTGAGCACATGAAAAAGAGCTCAGGGCAGCAAAGGAAAACCTTGTCCAGTTTGTGTTCTGAGAGAACCAAGACTGTTGATGAACTATTAATTATCACTAAATAAGGTGGAGGATGTTCCTTAAATTGTATGTAGAGGCAGAAAGAGTGGGACCTACTCAGACTTTAAATCAGCCAAGTGATTTAAACTGTAATCCAGATCTCAGTCATATAAACAACTACAACTCCAGCATCTTTAAGAAGACGTTTTATCAATTTATCACAAATTAAAACTGAAATTTTCAGGCCTGTGCTATTCTGCTGTGCTGCTGCTACAGATTTTAGCCATTTCCACCTTCCAAACTCTTTTATTTCTCTATTGCTTGCCCACCTGGAACAAACTCACTTGGGATGACTAAATAAACTTTAATTCCAAAAGCCTCTGTTCCAACAGACTGCTGTTTTATTCTCTTTATTCTTAGAAATAAGACCCTTATCAAAACTTTCTATCTCAGAAAAGACATTATTAGCCCCCATTTCAACATAAAATGTTCTTGTTTTGGAGGGAAAAGAAAGATTTCTATGTAAGTGTAAAGAATTATGTCTCAAAATGTCCACAAAATTTACTATTCACTAATGTGTATGATGCTACCAGACGATACTCATAGGGAATGACAATAGGAGCGTGTCCAACTGGATATTATCCCTGTTCCAAAAGAGCGAACTAATCTTAGCTGTACTTGTGATTTACAGCATCACTAATGGAAGCAGTTTAGCAACATTTTCTGGCAAGCAAGAGCATGTGCACCAGGGAGAGGGAGAAATATCCTACACTGGAGGGAGAGGATGTGTTTGCTGAAGGGGAGAAGGGTCCTGTCATTGTAAAACACACAAATAAAATTAAAACATTCTGGGTTTTCCTCTGTGTTTCTGTATATCCATTAGTGAGTACATAAATTAGACTCACTGGCACTGATAACTGATCTAAAAAATGTTGATAATATAAAGACTCAAACAGGGACAAAATTATTTTAACTCATATGTTGGTTGGTTTTGACTGATCCAAAATTGTCCCAATGTCACTCATGTGAGGCAAAGATGCCTCCAGAACGCCTTTAGCCCCATTTCTGCTATTTTGTGACAACAGTGCTCTATCTAGTGATAGTAACTATCCATTGTGTTTATGCTTGCAAGCCTCTCTTCCCTTACAATTTGTTTTTCACATACAATTCCTTTCTCCAGGAATAATATTAATTAATAATATAAATAATCCAGACACTGGATTATCATCCATTTGTTCCTACAGGATAGCTCACATGACACTATTTCTGCTAATTCTAACAGAAATAGCATCTCACCTGGAATTCTCACACCTGCCATGTGATTTGCCCATTATTTTTCTCCCTTTCTGAGAAAAAAACCCAGTAAGCTATGAAAATGTACAAAGCAGATAGGTGTTCAGCCTCTTTCGTTCTCTGGCTGTATCACTGGAGAAAGAAAACTGGTTCCATTTTCTCAAGGATTAGTTTTTCCTGACCATTGTTTCTTGTTCTTCTGGCTCCTGCTTGGTGGCTCCTTTCCACAAGCACTCTGGAAGAAAGAGTCAAGGAAAGCTGTGGGGCCACCAGGGAAATAAAATGGCATCATTGCAAGTGACACAAAACGGTAAATGAAAGTCTTCCCTTCCTCAGGCTGTTTACATTTCTAAAAGCTTGGGTGACTGAAATGCTAGAATTAATTAAATCTAGCACCAGTCAATTCTGCAGAAATTAAGAGGATCTGTTTCATATGGTAAGAAAAGTGAAGAGACTAAAAACAGGAGGCTATTTCTCTTCCCTGCCACATCTGGTATGTTTTTCTAGTTCTAGGCAAGCACGAAAATGGAGATGAAAGAGGAGCTTTCCACTTAAAAAAAACCACCAAAAAATCCAAACAAACAAAACGGCAAGTTGATTATGATTGTGGAAGTGGTAGGGAATGAATCAAACCAAGAAAAGCTGCTGCCAACCTGCATAAATGTTATGGCTGATTGTCAAAATTCAATCATGTAGGAGAAGACACACCAGGCTGTTTGTCTCTAATCAGAGTCTGGGTGGGTGACAGGGCCACACTCATCTGGCTGGAGTGAGCAGCTCCTCCTTCCCTGGGGGTGGACCTGTGACTCACAGAATCAGGGAATCATCAGGGTTGGAAAAGACCTCCAAGGTCATCAACCTCAAAGAAGAGCGCAGCGCTGCCAAGCCCAGCACTAAGGTGTGTCCCCAGGTGCCACCCCTCCACGTCTTCTTCACCCAGGCTCAGGACACAGAACAGCCCTGGGGTTGCACAGCACAGCAGCAGGGATCAGTTAAGACAGCCAAACTTCAGAGGCACAGCCATTTTCCCCAGGAAAAATATCTAATTTCTGCTGCTCTCTGCTTTCTAGCATCACTTAGAGAGACAGGATGTGGCTCCCCCTGCTTCTCCAGTGTCAGGGTCTTTCCAAAGAGCAAATTGACTGCCAAACTGTTCATAACCAGGGCAAAAATGTTAGATTTGCTCTCCATGCAGAAACCAACTCACCTTTGTTTGCCGCATGTCCTTTTTTTAATAGGAGCTTTCATCACCTGCACCTGGAATAATGAAGGACATGCAAATTGTCATTTTTAGAGATGCCTCAATCCTCACATTTTTAAGTTAAAACATTCCTTGACATTTTCCAGGCCAAGTTGGACAAGGCTTGGATAGTGGAAGGTGTCCCTGTCCATGGCAGAGGTGGCACTGGATGATCTTCGAGGTCTCTTCCAACCCAAACCATTTTGTGATTCTGTGATTCATAACTTTTACTACCATTAGGCATTTTTCTGGATGTCTGGGCATTAAGACAATTTCAGAGATAAGAGCTCATACAGGTTTCCAAAGTACACAGTTCTTAAACAATTAGGTCTTCATTGGTTACAATTATACCCAAAATTTGGATTAAGTGTCTTTGCAGACTATGAACCACAAACCCCAGCATTTTCAGCGAACTACCATGGACCTCAGCAAAGGCAGGACTCTGCCCTTCTTTAGGGTTTCTCACTGGCGCAGAACTGGCATAAAACCTCCATAACTTTTGTGTCTAGGGAATATTTTTTAAACTTAAAACATTTCCACCAGAATTGCTAATGCTAGATTCTACAGGGAAACATTCTCATCTCTGGAAGTGCCCAAGGCCAGGTTGGACAGGGCTTGGAGCAACCCGGGATAGTGGAAATGTTAAAAAATTTTTAGAAAATGCTAATTAGACCGACTAAAAAATACAGATCAACGTAAACTGCAAAAGGTACAGAGAAAGTCTTCAGCAGAAGAGGTTTCCATGGAAGGGAGCTGCCACTTAATAAACCTGGTGCAAAACATGGAATTTGGGTAACACAAACCACACAAAATGTCTCAAGCCAGGTCAGGTGCTGATAAAACACTATTTATGGTTAAGATGACAAGAATTACATTTCTTCCTTTTCCTGTGAAAAAAGTTGTGTTCTAAAGTGTATTTTGATCTGAACAACAGTTTGGGAAAAAGGCAGTAATAATAAAAGTTTAAAAACATCCCTTTATAATGGAATTATTAGTTTATTGGCATGATCTGAAAAAAAATCTGAGCAGCTGGAGAGACAAAGCCAGAGACCTGGAATTCTTGGGTGGAGAGTGGATAAGCATGCAGGAGTCTCACAGAGCCAATGTTGCACGGGGGAAACGGAATTTTAGTGGAAAAGCCACTTCTGTTTTGGTGAGGTAACAGTCAGGAAAAATAATCCCACTGAAATTAAATCTTAGCTTCACTTTGATTAACCAAGGCAGAGTATCGTGATGAGGCACGTGATGAGGAACAATGTCTAAATCCTCAGCAGAAGGAGAGGAACAGCCAGAAGGCACATCTGTGCTTTATCTTGGTGCATAATGGAACCTAAAAGAACTAAAAGAACAGACACCTTTCACACGTTTGAGAGTAATTTTTCATAAATGCTAATGCCTAATATCTGGGGACTGCAGGAAAGTCAAGGTCAGAATTTTTGCCCCAGCTGCAAAATACAGACCCATGCCTGGGGAAGAAAAACAACAGGAATGAAAGTGGCAGCTAAAATGCCAGGTTTTCGTGGGACAGCAAATCCATACAGGAGCACAAACAAAGCTGCTCTGATTTATGCTGCTGGCTCTCTCCCATAAGGGCTGCTGACATAAAAGACTCCTCACCTAAGAGTGCCTAACAGCCCCTTTCCTCCCTGCAGCATGGAGCTGGCAGGAAATTCCAGATATCCACAGAGTTGAGCTCCTGAAATGAAAGCTGCCATTCAGAACCAGCCTGAGGAAGGCAGCAGCACTGAAACTTAGCCTCTGAGCCATACCTGCATCGTAAAAGCTTTTCAGTTTTACTGTGGTAGGATTTTGGCACAGGACAGCTAAAGTTCAGCCCTGAGTTGCTGACATATTAAATCTAAAGGTACCAATAATTGTGGTGTGAAACCACCGTTTTGATTCCAATTTCAATTCTATTGTGTCTAGCAGAGGCATTTCTGCAGGGAAATAAGGTAGGATTGGAATCACATGGTAAGAAAAATAAAATTCCAGAACACTTCATGCTTGTTTCTTTCCTTTTGTTTTAAAGCCAGACTTCCCATGATAAGATGCCTGTTGTAATGATTTATGTATATTCACACAGCAAGACTGGAGAAAAACCCAAAACCTTGTGTAACAAACTTTCAGATAATCCCAAAACATTGAATTAAAAATTGTTCTATTGCCAGTATTTTCATGGCCACTTTTATAGGAGTGGGTTGTTTTCTCAATTATTTTCCTACAGTAAATCCTATTCCAAACAATAGGCAGGGGAAAGAATTCTGGAGTGTAAATCACTATAGCAAGCTTCAGGATATGGAGCTTTAGAGTGAACCCACCACAGAACTGCTGCCTGGGGAAAAGTCTGAGGAGATCTTTTCAGCCTCATATGAGTCAAAGTGAAAAATTGTGTGAAGCTACCATTGGACATATTACCAGAGGTTTATGTGTCCAAAAATATTTCTTTTTCTTTTATTTTTAAGCTTTTTCAAAAGAATGTAGGTTCATGCCAATGGTAATGTCAGATAACAAAGGTGTCAGTCTCATATACCAGCACTGAAAGTCTGTTTACAGTGTAGGTTAACCTTTATTCACACTCTCAACTTCACTATTTAGTTATTCCTAACTATCAGGAAAACCACATGTACCTACTCTTTTTTACTCTTGTCAGGTTCATTAGCTGTAGTGGTGTGCCTTATGATCAAATTATGTATTAATGGTTTATCCCAGGTACCTCAAAAGTTTTGTATTTAGTCATACCCTATTTTTCCCCTCCCCCAAGGTCAGTANGATGCTCTGGCTGGCAAAGCTTTGAGGTGAGAAGGTCCCTTAGGGGGCTTTCAATAAATTCTTGCTGCTACCTCAGCCAGAGACCTCCTTTTTCCTTCACCTCCATCATCACAATACACCTGCCACAGTGCCATGCTGGGACCCACCGGGTCAGCTGAATCTGCACAGCAGACAGAGCCGTACTGAGGCTTGTTATGGGGGCCAGGA
Source organism: Polioptila caerulea (assembly GCA_013397295.1). Lineage (NCBI taxonomy): Eukaryota > Metazoa > Chordata > Aves > Passeriformes > Certhiidae > Polioptila > Polioptila caerulea. The sequence continues at coordinate 94,054 of VYXF01012270.1, read as the reverse complement.
TTAGCCGGGCAAGCCATCGAACAGGTCCCCAAAATAATCAGCTCCTTCAGCTTTAAAAGCACAAAAGATGGTTTTTGCTCCTATTCCAGGCTCTTACTAAAACTACAACCTATCTCTACTTTCTTGCTGCCTCTGTCTGTCTTATTAAAGTGTTTGCCACACTGCCCCAAAAAATAAAGCGGCAAAAACGTACAGAGCAATGAATCAGATGTAAACAAAGGTATCTGCAGCCTGAACCTGCTTTATGATGTTCTTCAGCTGTCTATTATGAAGCACATTTCCTGGTGAAGAAAACAGATAACCCCTCTATCTAAAAGACAATTTGGAAGCAGGGACAGGGAGTTTAATCACAATTACTGCAGTCTGCTTTCTGTGCAAGCTCTTAGCATGTGCGCAGTGATCTTTTGAGTCAGTGAATACACTGATCTTTAATATTTTTTAGGTGGTATGAGATGGAAAAAATTACTTTGGAGAATTTCATGTATAAAATATTTAAATTACTACAGTCTACAGTCAAATGTTTATGGCATCAGTTAAGCCTTTTGCTTGTGAGCTAATTCTTGGCTTTCTCAGCAGTGACACAGCTTTCTCAGTCATTTATTGAACATTTATTAATTAATGACCAGGAAACAATTAGCTTCAAACTCCCTTCTGAATGTTTTCCAAGTGATAGTTACATATTTTTTTAGCATCTCATCTGAGGAGGGTGTCTCAGCAACATTGCGTGTCAACTGGACTGCTCTCATGAGCAGGTTTGAGAAAAGACCATGCCAGGACTAAATCAGAGTCTAATCTAAGTCCAGATCTAACCTTTTTCTAGGTAATACATAATGCATACCCTTAAATCAAACTGTTATGGGAAAAAATTATATTTTATGGAGATTTGTTCTCATAATTCCAACACCCATGATGTCACACTAGCACAGGCAACTGCATGGCTTTCCTCACTTAAAAAATGTGACTTAGCTCTAGATTCTTTAAAAATGCCTGAAATTAGGGAATACTGTGCCAGGATTTACCTTGCAAGCAAATTGAAACAGCAGTTAAAACATGCCAATATTCCAAACATAATAGCAAGTAAAAAAACACCTTCTTTAAAGCGGAATCTCATTTTCTTGTGTGCAGGAAAAGTCCTAAAGGAGTTTCAGCTGGGATTTTTTTTTTTCTTTTTTCTGGACTGTCAAAAGCTCTTTCACAGGACTTCTCCTAAGAGGCTGCTGAAAAGAACACTGTGGGCATGAGGGGAAGGCTAGAGCAGTGCCATGGGTCAGGGACGGAGGCATGCGAGCATCTGCAGGCATGAGTGATAAGATGGGCAGGGTCAGTTCCCCTGGTGCTGCAAGAGTCAGGCAGGAGATAAAACACACTGATTTACCTGCAGTTAAAACTGATGGTGCCTGCAGAAGAGTTCAGGAGGACCAAGTTTTCTTGGGCTGCAGTGCAGGCTGGTCCCCAGCAGTGTGGATTCTATCAGCATCTGCTGGAACTGGGGTAGGGTAACCCTCTGTCCATGGCCCAGCTGTTAAAAACCAGCTGGGGCAGTTTCTTTATCTCTGCCAGGACCTATCCTCCCTCCAAGGACAGATCTTCTGCTCATGGACCACTGAGTCTCCCTGCATGGCTGAGAGAATTCCAGCATCCCACTGGCAGATGCTGCACCCAGGGCAGGAGCCAAGCATTCCTACATGGATACAATCTGGGATTTGGGAACACCAAGCAGCCTTTGCCACTGCATTCCCAGAGGGAATGACCAGGCCCATCTATCCCCACTGCACCTTCAGAGGAAAACTCCACCTTTCTACAGGATCACTGCTCCAACAGAGACACATCTGCCACTGCAGGAGGGCTGCAGCCACCATTTAATGGGACTGCCACCAACACCCTGACCCACAGGGGGTCAGCTTGGATTCTGACTCTGTCAGTGGGGCTGTTTTTCTGTATTACTGCATTTTTATTTTAGTTCTCCTAATAAAGAACTGCTATTCCTATCCCCATATCTTTGCCTGAGATCCCCTTAATTTCCAAATCACAAAAACTGGGAGGAAGGAGGGTTATATTCTCCATTCCTGCCTTCCTAAGCAGACACTTGCTGTTCAAACCAAGACACAAGTGCAGTGAAAGGTGTGTTGGGAGACACACTTGCTTGCAGACCTCGCCAGAAAGTTCAGAGATAGAAGAGGTTGAGGCCTTCCAGAGCTTCCTTTGCCACAGGAAATACATCCACAGCACCAGTCCTTCCCTCACTCCTGAGCTCTCAAAAGATACTAAATCCTACAGGTGAACACTGGCACACACAGGGTAAAAGAAGTTAAATCTTGGCTGTCAGTTCTTGGTACTCTTGGGTAATCCCAGGCATCTCTGACTTGATTCTCACCCAGTAATAAAAGGTATTTATGTCTTCCTTTTCTCTGTCTAAATAACTTACTTGTTTGGGCCAGTTATTTTTCCTGTTCTTGGCTCTAGCCCTCCCATTAGTGAGTATTATAATGTTCAGGAAAAGAAATCCAGCTGGTGGAGTGAAGGCTCTACATAAGTTAAATGGGAAGCTTGCAGCATGCCTGTTTTTCATCTAAACAGCATGTGCATTTAACATAAGGGTTTCAAAAGCTCCTGTGTCTTCAAGATTTCACTTATAGTCACATTTCACAGAAGATAATGAAAAAATTTTAATGTATCTTCATCTATTTTATCTCAAAGTAGCCCAAGGATATGTAAGCTTAAAAATATCACCTTCTCTTCAAGATTAGCCATACTTCACAGTAGAGGTCCAGCCTCCTGCATATAGGAAATTTCTTTCCTCTAGACAAGTTCCACTAGTCCTTTTTGGGTCTTTAAAACTGTTTATGGTCATGAAAGAATCACAGAATCACAGACTGTCTGGGTTGGCAGGGACCTTAAATCCTACCCAGTGCCACCCCTGTCATGGCAGGGACACCTCCCACTGTCCCAGGCTGCTCCAAGCCCCAATGTCCAGCCTGGCCTTGGGCACTGCCAGGGATCCAGGGGCAGCCACAGCTGCTCTGGGCACCCTGTGCCAGGGCCTGCCCACCCTGCCAGGGAGCAATTCCTGCCCAATATCCCATCCAGCCCTGCCCTCGGGCAGTTTAAACTTGTCCTAACTCAAAAAAGGATGGTCATTTTGCCCATTTTAACCAACTTAGCTCAAAGAAGATCCTCTGTGTGGGACAAGACATGCAAGTAATATTTTACCTGTTAGCTTCTTAGTATTTTGTGCAATACGTAATACCCAAGCTGTCATTTCTAAAAATTATTCCCTGAACAAAAACTTCATTTCATCTTTTATCAAGGTTTTAAATTATATATAAAAGCAGTTTCTTGATTTTTTTTTTATTCTTTTTTTGTCTTCTTTTTCTTCCTTAGCATAATAATGCTTGACAAGAAATCTAGAGACTAAACTAGAATTACGTTATATCTTCTTTATCTTCATTTTGTATTGTACTGGAATAGAGCAGAGCACTACAAAGTGTCTTCAAATCAGGTTTTAGAAAGTTAAAAATAAAGGATCTTGATGGAATTAGAAGACTCCCACAGAAATTTTATAGGAAGTAGTGCCAGTCACACAGACATTGTGTGCTTGGAAAATCCCTGCCTCCTTATCAAATTGTATGGTAAAATTTCTTGTCACTAAAATGCAGTAGAAAAATGAAGAGGTGAGCTATCGGGGCAGCTGTTGCTGATGTGCAGGAGGCCAGCTTTTATCCCAGCTGTTTCTGAATATTAATTGTTTTCTGTGAAACCCCTTGATTTTAGAGCTGTACTCGTGGATTGTGGAGAATCGTTCCAGTGCCACAATCCAAAATCCAGATTCTGGTCTCTGCCATTCCCAGTGAGTGATGCCCTTATTGCTAGATGGTCACCATGACTCAAGATAAACAAATTAAATTTCTTTCTCATCCACGGTTACCCTCCACAACACCTTTTCTTCACCATTGTAGCTGATCATGAGCAGAAATTGATTTGAACATTCAAAAATTAGGTCATCTTTTTTCCTAAAGGTTAAAATCCTGGACTGAGAGAAGGAGAGGCATTTTCATGGAAAGAATCAGGGTTTCACCCAAAGTGTGTGATACTTTTCAGAAGGTATGCATTGTTTGGAATATTTTTATGACATTTCTTCCTCCCTTCCAGCTGCCCACAGGGATTCCCATCAGCTCACTGTCCTTGGTGGTAGATAGGCCTGCTGTGAGTTAATTGCGATCATTGAGTTCACACATGAAGAATTTTGTTCTGATTCAGTCAGAACTTTGTGGCAGAGATTTTACTGACAGTGAGAGTGGGAATTTTATTTTCTGTTAATGCTTTGTTGGTAAATCTTGGACTGGGCAACACAAGAATAAATGGGATAGTAGCCTGATTGGAACAAAGCAAAAAAACTGAGCCAAAATGGGTCACTTTTCATCTGACTCTTCTCCTGTAAGGGCCGGGGTTTTCATATTGTATATATTATATTGTTTTGTTCATATTTGTGCATATAAATAGGCTCAGCTTGGCCACAGAGCATTTCACTGCTTCCATGAAACCTTCATAGAGTGACAGTCATTATCTCCAGAGGTGTCAGCCACACACTGGTGTCTCCTACATCTTTCTGGACAAATCCCAGCCAATTTAATTCAGGGAGAATTGTTAACTTCTCACGGGTCCAAATGGTCATTGAAAGGGGAGATGTCTCAGTACAACTCCTGAGCTCCTCAGCACCAATGTATTTTCCAGTTCTGGGAACATCTAACACATGTTATGTGACAAGAAGTTACCTTGGCAACTCACTCCTGTTTCCCAATACCATCCCTACTGGAGCCCTGGGATTCTGGGAAGAGCTGGGAGTGGGAAAAGCTCATAAATATTCCAGGATAAATATGAGGTCCTTTGTTCCAAAGAAAACTTCTTGTTCAGAGTCAGACAGTCTTTCCCAATATCAGATAAGATCTTGGCAGGAGGAAGCTCTGAGCACCTAAAGGACATCAATTCTGAAATTCAAATTCAGTTTGAATTTGAGCTGAAGAGATTCAGTATTTGTGCAGAGCAAGGCTGATGATGCCTGCAAAAAAAAAAAAAAAAATTTTTCCCCCACAAAAGAAAATTCCCCAATACTCAGAAATTTCCTTGAATTGAGGAAAAAAGAAAAAAAAAGGTCCAAATCCAGTTAGGAAGACCACATCAGTATTACGTAGCTTTTCTGTTTACCTTATCTATTTAAGAAGCTGTAGTGCAGAGAAATAAGTCTTTTTCCTTCTTACAGGGAGCATTGATACTCGTTAGAGTAAATATTCTCATTACAGACTCACTCATTAAGCAAAGTAAAGCCATGTGTGTCATCTTTCCCATTCCCAGCTGCTGGTATGTAAAGAGACCCAGCCCTGGAAGGAGGGAGAACTGGAAATGTTAAGTGCCATGCTGATATTCATAGCCATGTAATTTCTGCAGGATATAGGAAATCACAATTTATTTTTATTCCAGGCTTATCACAGAAAATTGATTCTTTCCTCAGTTTATCCAGAATGAGATACAGACAAAGAAGCACATTTGCTGAGATAATAAAGAAATGAATTAACGTGCTTTTTGTTTTGTTTTTGGAGGAACTAAAACAAGGACTACCCTGTTTGCAGGCAGTGGTGACATGTGCAATGATCTGGTCACTGTAAAGCCATATCTATGGTCCTAATTCCCATCCCAGCACCAGATGTTCCCAAGGCGCGTTCCTTTGCCCCACTGGAGAACAGCAGTGTGGGGATTTTGGCTGTCTGGGGATGGGGAGAGGGGTTTCAGGGCTGTCACCCTGCCAAGGAGGCTGTGCTGGCCAAGGCGAGGTTCACAGCAGGGTCGGGGTGGTGGCTGCAAGCTCAGCCTGGCCCAGAGTCAGCACGTCCCTCTGCAGAAGCATCCCAGGAAGGGCCTGGCTGCCCTCTGGCCGCTCTCACACGGGTCACACTGTGGGGGACTCATGCCTGTGGTCAAGCCTCGCTGGTTTTGGGGGGCTGGATGCCCACTATGAGGGTTACTAGGGGTGCTCTGTGCTGGGGATGAGCCCCGACCCCACGGGGCTCCTGGCACTTGTCATCATGGCTCCTTGTCCTGCCATGTCTAGCAGTAGCCCCCAGGCCACCAGCAGCCCCTATGTTGCCTTAGGATTTTAGCTTTTATTTTTTTCAGATCCTGTACTGCATTAGTGCATAACTCTAAACTCCATACAGAGAGTCAGCTGCTGTCTTCACATTTTGGTCAGACAAAACAATCCCTCTGGGCCTGAAACTCAGGGACACCCTGCAGCCTCAGGCACCGAAAGTATAAACAAAAGTGAACGGGGGGGGACAGCAAACTTGGGGAATATGATTTCATTACCTGAAGCTGTAATTGGAGGATAAACCCCTGATATGTAAATGGACCAAACTTATAATTGTGTGACCATTGTCCATTTCCGAGTGTAACCCCTGTGGAGGCTTCATCTGCCCTAAACGTACCTGAAGGCCCTTCATTAAATATATCTTTTATTCTCTTAATTCTGTCTGGCCTCTGTTTTTAGGTAAGCCAGGAAAAGGCATCACCCAGAGAACTCTGGGCTGGCTGCAGGCCAGAGGGTCTCCAGACCTTGCTCCTGGCTGGGTCAGTGTGTCCCATGTCACACCAGGGGTGCCACTCTCCTCCCCAGTCATGACTATTATCCTTTCTTTCATACCCAGCCTTACTGACCACCCCATCTTCCAGTACCCACTCTGCATTTGGGGTTGTACTGCCCCAAAAGTGACCTCTTATCCCACACAGAAATGAGAGTGAGGGGCTTTTTCCTGCCACAGAACCTTGGTATGGTTATTTCAAGCCCCCGAAGAGGGTTGCAGATAAGATGTCTTCTGTTGCTTTTGTTTCCCATACACCTGTGTGGTGTGTTGTGAATTAGGATGGATCCTCCTGAGCATACTTTCCTCTAAAAGGACAGTGTAGTGATTCACACCAAGTAAGGTGTAGCTTTGTGACATCCTCCCCTGCAACTCTTGAGGTGTATGGTTTGGTTTGATGACCTTAAATGTCTTTTCCAGCCTCAATTCTATGAAGGTAGAATACTGCTCTTTAGTCTCTATCTTGTAAGTTCCTATACTACTTCAGCAAAGCAAATTATTTCCAAAACATATGTAAAATTGTAATGTGAGTAAAGGAAGACTCTGGCCTAAAAATTAGTCGCTTCTGATCACATTTTACACAGCAAGGAACCCAACTGTTGATGAGTCCTTTGCACTATGAAGACTCTGGAATAAAAAAAACAGCAATGCAGAAATGCATATGGCTCCTTTTTTTTTTTTTTGAGCAATTTATAAATATCTCAGGATATCTGAATTGCAGGGCTGTAAAGCGCATAAAGAAAGTTGCAAAAATGGGCAATTACACTTGGGGTTGGTACGTGAAGATGTGTGGCCTTCGCACAAATACTTTTCATTTTGAAAGTTCTTGGTTGTGACATAAAGTCTCAGGCATGAAAAGTGGGGGACTCACCTGAAATTTGGCAGTTCTACAGGAAATCAGGTTTGCTCTTTTGCCTTGTTTCCAGAATGAAAGGAGCTTGTTTTCTCAGCATAATTTCTGGGTGAAATACAAGTACTTGCCCCACATGCTGTCACAAGGGTTTTTTATTGCAACAGGAAGGACATAGACAACCCCCACCTTGAGGCAGAGACATTTCTATAATGATGTTGCTGTTCAAAACCATCACAAACACAGGGAAATCATGGACAGACTCCTTAAAATTTCTTAGCCTCTGAACAAAATCTTTATAGGTTCTAGAAAGAGAGTAAGAGTTCTAATTGTCATCTGTCATTAAACTTGTCTCTCTTTTTTTGTTTATCATTGGGGATTTTTTGTGTGTTTTGTTTAAATTTTTGTTGTTGTTAGGGTTTTGAGCATTTGTTTAGTTAGTTTTTAGGGGGGGTTTTTGTTGTTTTTCCATTTGGTTGGTTGAGTTGAGTTGGGTTGAATTGGGTTGAGTTGGGTTGGGTTGGTTTTTTTGTTGGGTTTTTTTTCTGTTGAAAAACCTTTAAGTCCTACTTGAAATAGGCTGGATTTTACTAAAGATAGCCAAAGCAGTAGGACACCATCCTAGTGAGCAGTTACAGAAATCATGATCAAGGACCAGGAAAATAACACCTGAAGGAGCTAATAAAGACAATCTAATGGAATTGAAGAATCATGGAATGGACTGGGCTGGAAGGGACCTTAAAGTTCAGCTCTTTCAAACCCTCCTGCCGTGGGCAGGGACGCCTCCCACTGTCCCAGGCTGTCAAGCCCCAAGCCTGGCCTTGGGCACTGCCAGGGATCCAGGGGCAGCCACAGCTGCTCTGGGCACCCTGTGCCAGGGCCTGCCCGCCCTCACAGGGAGCAATTCCTGCCCAATATCCCATCCAGCCCTGCCCTCGGGCACTGGGAGCCATTCCCTGTGTGCTCTCCCTCCAGCCCTTGGCAATTGTCTCTCTCCATCTTTCCTGCAGCTCCTCCAGGCCCTGCAAGGCCACCCTGAGCTCACCCCAGAGCTTCTCCTGTGCAGGGGAGCAATGGCAGCTGTGCCAGCCTTTCCAGCCAGCAGAGCTGCTCCATCCCTCTGCCCATCCTGGAGCCTCCTCTGGCCTGGCTGCAGCAGCTCCAGCCCCTCCCTGTGCTGTGCCCAGGGCTGGGGCAGCTCTGCAGGTGGGGTCTCACCTGAGGGGCAGAGGGGCAGAATCCCCCTGCCCTGCTGCCCAGGCTGGGGCTCAGCCCAGCACAGGGGGTTTGGGGTCCCAGCACACACTGCCAGCTTATTTTGAGGAGGGGTTTCAGCACAAAAATTTGCAAACCCTTCTGTCTGGCTCTAGATCTGTACCCTCATTAGGTTGACATTTGAGTGGCTCCCCTTTAGATCACTCAGAACTTCACTTCAAGTTCTGACCATGTTTGCACAGATACAATAATATGTCAGTAACTCTGAGAACTGAGCAACAAAAACCATCTGCAAAAGCTGAAATTCACACCAAATGCTCTGACAGATGAGATTTTTCATATAAATAATTTCTCATAAAATTTAAGCTGTTATTCTGTGTCACTGATTGCTAATGGATTAAGTTCTTGTTTTCCCTTTAGGATCAGTTACTGGGGAGGAAGTAAGATGGGGGGAAAAAAAAAGCCCTCAAGCAAATGAAGATTAGTTGTTAAAAGAAATAAAGGGAAGAACAGTGGGTCAACAAAAGATATATGGTTGTGCTTGTAGGAATCAAAACCTCTAATCCAGGACCTAAACTGGCTCTGGTACCTTCTCAGCACCCAAAATCCCCTCCTCTGCCATCCCTTATGACTGGTTGGACACAAGCCTTGGGACGCTTCTGTTGCTACAAACTGAAATTGTAGTTCTGTTTTCTTTATCTTCTGTTACTCTATCTTCTTTTCTCCCAGCCTTTTGCACTGCCATGGATGATCTGCCTTGAATTACCCCTAACCCACGCAGGATGCCACGCTGGTGCGCCAAAGGCCTCCTCCGTTGGCGTGGGATGAAATTTTTGACACAAACCTCTTCATCCAGCAAGCTGTTTCCTAGCCTTGCTGGGCCCTGCAGCCCAGCATCTGCAGCTCCTTCAGCTTTTATGACTGTTGTTTGCTCTGCCCTGGTTGGTTTTTTCCCCCCACCTAATCAACACTGTGGAGTGAACAACTCCTGCTCCTCGAGCTCCTGCGCTGTGTCACGGCACTCAGGCAGCTCCTTGTCAGCAGAGTGCCACAGAGCCCTACAGGCATTAACTCATTAATCCTCACCCCCTGATGATACGGGCAGCTATTATTATACCCTTTTTTGGGGCCATGGGGGAGAGAGGAAGCTCTCCAAGATTAAATGTCTCAACCCAAGGTCACACAGGAGGCACGGCCAGGCCGTCATCTCTGGTTCTCTTGTGTCCAGGTCCTCCTGGAGGAGCTGCAGTGCCTCCTCATAGCTGAGAAACACTCTGATAGCCAGGGCTTACACCCACGCAGCAGGAAGCAGGAGCATTGAAATTATTTGAGAAAATCTGGGGCATTTCTGAAGGGCATGCTACAGCGCACGGGGCACAGAAACACTTTCAGGTCAAAAAACAAAATCACAAGGTCTCAGCAGACTAAACCTGGGCTTATTTTGCCTCATCGCTCACATTGCCAATGGTGTTCGCCATCAGTGGAGAGCCAGACTGTATTAGGATGGCTGGGATGAGTCCTGGGAATGTGCTTGGAGGGGTGGGGAAGTGAGCAGCCCAAGATGTGCCTTGGGTGTCACTATCACCTCACGGCCTTCCCCTGCTCCACCCTTCTCCTGCACAACCACTTGCTACCCTAAGTCACTCCAAATAAAACCACCCCAGGAGAAATCACACCTGTAACATCACAGAACAGACCATTACAGAGCAGTAATGTGAGGAAGTGTAATTCTGAGGACAGCAGAATAATGGTCAAACCCTCTTCATTCACAGAAAATCAAGTTGCTCAATTTCTTTCTCCCTCTGCTTCAGCCATCTGTAAAGCCAGCATGATGGTGGCATGAGTTTGTTGCAGACCTGCTTTTCTACAGCACAATATTCAAGATTATTCCTCCTCAAAGTGAAAATGAAATACTGAAAACACTTCTTTATGTTGTTGCCAAACAAAATCTGTGTTTTATAGCTATGTCTAAAAATGGGTAATTTAAGTTTTCAGACTAATTAGAAACATGAAATTAAGGCACCTTTGAACAACTGTATTTGAAAAAAACAGGCAGAGATTTAATCTTTCATGAAAGGCTTCAGAAGAGACTTTTGCCCCCTCCACCCAGATAGTTTGATGCTGTCCAGATGTTTGCTGTATGATGGGTGTGTACCTTCTGCCTCTGATGAGGAAACCAGCCCAGACATCCCTGGGTTCCTTTCTTTTTACAGCTTGAGAGGATTTAAACCTGTTTTGTCCTGGACTGTCTGCTCACATTATCATTAGGGATGGGCAAATCACAATGGGAAGGAAAGGCTGGCTTAGGTAAGTACTGAAAGTTTTGTTGCCTCGGCAAACTCAGCCAAAACACTCATGAATTCAAAGGGGTTTAGCCTGCAAGGGTGTAATAAATCCATAATTTTTAATTTCTGGGTTTGCAAAAAAAAAAAAAAAAATCAGATATCAACTTTTCTTATATGATTAGTCTATTTTTATTCTGGATAAGGCTAGAGGTAATGTGACAGCAATGACAAAAAAATTATTCTGTGGATTTATTACAATTCCATCATTATGTTAAATCCACTGCCTGGCTGCATAAATCAAGCATTTGTATTTGACTGAAGAGAATCAATATTTATGGCACCAAACCCCTGGATATTGAAAATGGTGGAATGATAAGAAAAAAACCAAAACTTTCCAATTCAGCTACAAATTAGCATAGGTAATTGCAGTTTCCCTTTCAGACTGACAGAGGCTTCTGGTTTTGATCAAAACAAAGGAAATAACACAAATAAAGACGAAAAGCTCTGAGTTTAAAATAGATTTTCCCTACATTCTAGGTTAGTTATGCAGTACAGAGGCGGTGTCTGGCAAATCCAGGAAGGTGCATAATCTTAAAGCTACCAAATCATTAGTAATAATCTTATTGTCACTGCTAATGCCATCAGCTGTGGTGGGAAGAACCTGCAGACATTAGTGCAAAACCAGACAAGCCTTCAAGTTGAATCTTTATCATTAAGAAAGTGTTCATGGGGGAAAGGAGGAAGAGCAATGAATACATTACTTGCTTGGCATTTCATGGAGCCTGTAGAATTCCAGAGTGACTGAATTATCACACATATAAGCAAGATGAGGAAAAAAACAGAGTGGGGTAAACAAATTTATTCCTGGTACCACTCAACACTCTTGAAATACAGAGTTTAATGATGGATAAGTGCATGCTTTTTGACTGTATTTTGGAACATAAAGACCAACCCCTCCCCATATTAATTCCTGTGTTATCCCTTCACTGGTGAAGGGGGAGCTGGAGAAAGGATGGGTAACAGCACATTCATCCAAGTCAATGCCCTCATGAGGTTCCTCTCTATTGTGTTTGAAAGCTCTCCGAAATTGAGAGAGGTCTCTCATGAGTGGAGAACACCAAATATTGCACCCATCTCCAAAAGAGACCAGAAGGACTTTCTGGGCAGCTACAAGATCAGAATTAGTGAGGATGGAAAATCCCTCCAAGGCCATCAAGTCNAGTTGTGCAGAGCCAGAAGTTCCTCCCTGAGCCTCCTTTGCTGCGGACTGAGCCCCTTTCCAGCTCCCTCAGCCCCTCCTGGGGCTCCAGACCCTTCCCCAGGAGCTGAGATAAGGAGAAGTCCCTTCCCCGTGGATGCGACCTCACACTGGCACAACCCCTCTGCAGCATCCTTGCTACCCCTAGCCTTGGATGTTTTCACAGCCTGTCTGCCAAAATCCTGGAGAAAGCTGGTGCAGCTTCAGGGCTCTGCTCTGTGTGGGAGGCTGGCCCAGAGGTCTCTTCCTGTCGGAACCCTGGGCACAGAGGATTTCAGGCTTTCTGTGCTGACAGGCAATGATCCTCAAAAATACACTGCATTTGACCTGAGGCCATGGGAAAGGCTTCCAAAATTGAGTGACAGAACTGAGATTGTGAGTGTGTAGTTAAATAGAAGTGTGTTATCTCAAAGAGTGAAAGGTTTAGAAATTAATGTTTCTGAGATCTAGTAATATATATGTAACAAGATGGAGGTTTTAGGTTGTACTCTTCTTCTCCTTCTTTTTCACAAGTTTGGGTGATTTTGTGCGATTGGTTGAAAAAGTCCACAGTGCAGAACACGGGTGGTTAGTTATTGGGTTAAAAGTGAAAATAAATTAGTTGGCATCTCATAATTGGGTAGTTTAGGCTTAAAAAGACCTTGAAAACATAACTTCAGAGGCCATTTCTACTCTGTTAACTTAGTATGTAGAAGCACTCATGGTCAGTGAAGCTGTACCATAGATAAGAAATAATAAACATCCAAGTCCAACAAGAATTCTGTCTCTTGAACTTTTAATCCTGACTCTGAGAAGAAGGACCAGATAAAGCCAAAGGGGTTCACCTTGACTCCCTACCCAAAAAATTTAATTCTCTCAGTTTTCCAGCCCTTTCCAGAAGACTGGCTTCCCTGCAGAGGAAGGTTCTGCAGCAGCTAGGCTTTCAGTGGAGAAACAGGCGTAGCAGAATCTCGCCTTAAGTGTATTTGAAGACCTTAGTGAGCAAGGACTAGCTCAGAAGAGATTACTGAGAGGATCCCAGCTCAATGTTTTTAAAATTAACAGCCATTGCACAAAAAATGGAACAGCTGTTCCACTCTTCCATCACTAACTAATTTCTGTCTGAAAGGGTTTTGAACACAGGTGAAGTGTGGGTTGTCCCAGCTGAACTGTATTTCAAATAAATAACTTTAAATAGGAAGATGATCCCCTTATCTCTATCATGATAATAATATCGGCCATTAAAGAAAACATGGAAGATTAATTAAAAAAGGGGAAAATGCTCAATTTCAAGTGAGTGGAACAGGTAATAAAAAAGAATTATAGAATTTTTAAAGAAAAGTTATAATTGCCTCCATGACCATCAGGTCCAACTTTCAACCAAAAATGAAGGGGGCAATTTTAGAGTCATATCCAGATATTGTCTAAGACATGGAAGCACACAGAGCCTCCTCCTCAAGCTCCCTGTTCTTTGGGGCTCTGTGAACATTGAAGGTTCCAGAGTGTTCTGACCAAATTCCTGCTGAAATCCCCTCCTGGTGGCTCCTGCCCTGGGCAGATGTCAGGGGTCTGTGTGTGTGAGGAAAGGGGGGACACAAAAACCCCCCAAGCACCAGCTGGGCTCTGTTCACTGCGGGGGAATCCCCAAGCAGCTGCTTCCATCCACTTCCCATTGACAATGGCCAGAAAAAACAGAGCAGGGGCCAGGATGTATTAAAGTGTTAACTGCAGACTGTTATCTGTACTCTGTAATTACGAGTGTGATAGAAACTTGGTGCTTTTCCCCCACTGCGCTGCTGCTCTCCCATGCCAACATGTACCTAGCAGATTTCTGTATTTTAATCTTAAGCATGTCATTGCTTACTTGCTGTCTTAAAAGTCAGCTGCTGGGGTGGGAAACTAAGATAACCAGATGTTTTGCTTTTCATGCTGAGGAAGTGAAATTAGAGATCATCTTCCTCAAGGTTTTTACGGAAGAAAGTTCAGAAATGTAATTTTAACGCTGTGCGGTTGAAGCATCAAGTCCAGTTGGTCTAATCACTGGTTTAAAAAAAGAAATTAACAAAAAATAGTGAGAACAGCATGGAGGGACGGGTAGAAAACAGGAGTAGGAAAATGGAGTAAATATCACCCTTTGTTCTTAGTTATGGCTTGAAAGCTAATTATTTCCTTAATGAGGGGCAGGTAAATCTCCGCCACTTAAAAACTGCCAGTTTAAAAGTCCAACAATGTTTATATTTAGAACAAATATTTTTCTAATTCTGCCCCTCATAATCTGATACTTCAAGGCACTCACTGCTAAAACAGATGCACAGCACCTATTGCAAATTTCCCACATGTTGTGGCTGGCATCNATCTGACAATGTCAAGGCAGAGGGGTAGGAGGTTTTTAGGCAGGCAACATGGAGTGGGAAGGTTTCATGCGTTGCCAGCTCTTGGCAATCAGTGCTGCCTGAAGGAACATTCATGCCACAGCCCTATTCAGCTCCTTGGTGTTATCACAAATGGGAAATTAAACATTTTGTCTCACAACAGAATACATTGGCTGGCTTGCACCCATATCCCTTTAATGCCATTTCTGCTAAGCTGCAAATCTGTTTCTCATTTAGCTGCAGCTTCTTTGTCAGCTGTGTCTAAATTTTTTTGTGTGTGTTGTACTGCAAGTGAATTTGTGTTTAGAGGTGAGCAGTGCCTCCAACCACAGCTCCTAATTCAAGCCCCATTCTGCTCTGAGACTGTTTAGATTTAAACTTTAGCCCAGATCTAACGTTTTTCAGTTGGCTTCTGCCTTTGATACAGCACAAATCGAATCCCTGGAGCTGAAGACCTTTGGACTATTGCAGGGTTGAAATATGAGTCCATATCAAATCCACAGCTTGAGCTCATTTCTTGGGGTTAGCGGCGAGGTCCCATGAAGCCTTGCTCATGTTTCCTGTCCCTCTTTGCTTATGTCTTTGGCATTAACTCACCCATCACCTTTCCAGTTGGGATTTTGCATACTCAGGCCTCTCAGTCCAAGTCCCACCCGGAGACACTCCAAAAAAGAAAATCTAAAAGTGACCCTACATTAGAAAATTAGTGTCATTTGAACCTCCCTCTGAAACTCAAAGCTCAGATATTGAACAATGCAGCCGCTCTGGGCCTGCTCTTAAATCTTCTGGAACAGCTCAGGAGAGGTCCTGAGCTCTTGGAGGGGGGTGTTTTTAGGACAGCAGGAATGGGAGCATCTTTAACCAGAATGGAACCAGAATCAGGACAAGAAGAAGGCAGATCTTCCTAGCTCCCAGTCCACTGCCTGCCTGTTCGTGGCAGAAAACTTTAAATTTTTCTTGTCCAAATCAGCATGACAGTAAGTGTTAAAAACCCCATGTATCAGGAAGATAATAACATATGGATCCTGCTGTTTTACTTTTTAAACACTTCATGTCTCTTTTTCCAAAAAAAACAGTGTATTTTCAACCCTAAATTATATTACTGCTATTAAAAAACAAACAAACACCACCAAAAACATGCAAACAAGCAAATTTTTAAAAGTTTGTGAGGCTGTTTTTCCCCCATGATGGTGTAGTTATGCAACACCAGCCCAAGGAAGAATTGGGAAAAAGGGAATGACAAAAAAGAAATCTTCTTTGCGCCCCAGGGAAATGCAAGAAGTTTTAACACTAAATGATGGCATTTCTCATTTTCTTCATTAAAGAAAACTTCCCCTTATATTATTTCAAAAACTTCGAAATATCTATTCACTGAGTAATTGGCCTGAACTGATTTAGGCAGTGATGAAGCCCTTTCTCAATTCTCCCTGTCTCTACCTGCACACAGCTGTGGAATTTTTACTCCCTGAATACTCAAAAATGGTTTTATCCAAGCACTTTTTAAAATAGACAAGCAAGCACGGGTTTCTTGAAGTTTGCACGCAAATTTATTTATTTAAGATCACAGGGAAAATACTGGAATATTTTAAATTTCTTTTTCTAGTACATGGTGAAAAAAGGGAATGTCTACTCTCCTCCTGTAGATAGCAAGGAAAGACCTGGGATATTTCCAGGTACCATCTCTTGCTAAATATGAATTTCAGGTATTTCCCAGGCAGCTCTCCTGTGGCACAATTGAGCCTGTTAGCTTGAACATAAGATGTCATTACAGAAAATTCCCATTTTCTCTGCCCACCATGACGATTTGTTTTACCTAAGCACAGGCTGTTGTACAAGAAGGGTTCTGTGCAGCTAAAAACCCTCACAGACAGGAAAACCTGCCTGAAAATTGATGTTTCTTTGCATCAGCTTGTGTTTTGATTATTTTTTGTTTGACAAGAAACACAATCTCATGGTGGGTATTCTCACCTTTTCACAAGCTACAGTTATAGTTGTTATTCCATTTCCATTTCATTTTAGAAAAACAGTGTCTCCAAAGTACTGCAAAGTGAAATTCACCAAAAAAAAAGTGTTTTCTTTTCGCATTTTACTGAATTATTTGGGAGTGACAACGATGGGCATACAACATTTTATTACTGACTTTGTAATGGGAGAGCTTGGCATGTCTTACTGTTTTTAATAAACTTCCAGGAGATGGAAAAACTGGAAAGCAAGACAAAATGTTTATAAGCTACAGAATAAATTCTGGGATAGGTCTGATTCTTTCAAAGTGTGTTTTTGAGTCCTCAAAATGTTACTAAAACTGACAGCTACGCGGAGGGCTCCTTGCAGAAACAGTTATCATGCAAAAAGCTCTATTAAAAACAAGAAATCATCTATATGAACTGCCAATCTAGCAATTAATGCTGATTTCATGATGTTGTAGAAGTGTTAAGATTGGAAAAGACCTCTAAGATCTCTGACTGTTAACCCAGCACTGGTGTGCTCGCCAGCAAACTGTGACATTTAATGATGGGTATCTCATGATTAGATGTAATTTTCTAGCTTTAACATCCCTGGGTAAGAGGTGTTTGTCACAAATGTAAGTCATAAGAAAGGTTCACTTAGTGAATTTATGAGGGAAAAGAATATAAAACTTCTCAGAAGAGACAAAAAAAAAAAAAAACAACCCAAAGGCAAGGGCAGGATTTTTTTTCCTGTTCTGGTTTTGTCACACAGAGTGTTGTACTGTGGTGCTGACTGTCACGGGATGTCACAGAGACCAGGAGCAGGAGCAGTTTTAGGAGGGATTAGAGGGATTGATGGGGCTAAGCCCATCAGTGGTAATTAGGGTATCTGCTAGAAATAACATTTACACTGCAAATCCCTGTCCTGTCTGCAGTAGCCTTTTCACAGAGATATTCCCTGATGTGGGAGTGGGAATGGTGACCTCCAGGCAGCTCCAGCAGAGCAGGGAACCAGAGATCTTGAGCTGCTCTCAGCTGATTAGGTTCCCAAAGAGGTGTCTGTAAGGTGCTACCAGCACGTTCCTAGGCTAAAGCTCAGTAAACTGAGGTTGGTTTTTTTTTGGACAGAGATCAAAACCTGTCTCTGGTTTCCCAGCTGTCCCATGGGTCACTCTTGACATCCACACATAGAAAAAGGCACCACTTGGGGATCTAAACCACCTCCTCCCTGACTTTTCCAGCTGTCCTGCACCAGTGTCCAGGTGAGAGGCTGGACCTGCTTGAGGAAACGTCCTGGTGAGCTCTTCTGTGGGGTGAACCAGAGTGCTCTGCACTAAACCCTTCCAGAATCATTTTGGATGAGCTTTAGTACCATTTCCTACACTGATTGCACTCGAGTGTGCAATTTTGGGAAAAAAAAACCCCAAACAACCAAACTACAACAACTGGCAACAGCAAAACAATGACCAACAAAAAACCCCAAAACAAGCCAAACTAAAATAACAAACCAAGGAAACCATTATTT
>VYXF01012270.1:19125-31697 GCA_013397295.1 Polioptila caerulea | reverse complement strand
AAAGTTAAAAAAATTAAAAAGCAAAAAAAATAAACTAAAAGTTACAGAAACGGAGATTTAAAAAACCTCTTTACCTTCTACAAATGCACCAGCCAACTGGAAAGTGCTTTTTCACTGTCATCAAGCCTGTTCATTTTTAAGTTCTAGATCACAGTCCCTCAGCACAAAGTGGTCTGCTTTAAGCTAGGCAAAGGCATTAGGAATTTCTGTTTAGTAGCAGCCACACCTCCTTTTCCTCACAAAACCCCCTAAAACCACAGTAAACACACCTGATTGTGATCCTTAAAGTAAGTCTTTAAGGTAGATTAAATAAATCCTGAGATTCATCTTCTTTTGATATACCAGTTTTACACAATGCCGCAATGGTAATTTCAATTTTTCCCTGCTACACTGTTTTCCTTGATTTATATAATTATACATGTACTGCAAAGAGTGTCTCCTGCTTCATTCTAGGAACCCCAGCTGCAGACTCAGGTTCCAACTCCAGGATATTTCGGGGTGGTCCATGCTGTGATGTGGAAGCCTAGGGACCTGTGGGTACAAAAGTCTCTGGTCCGATAATGAGATAAATAGAAACTGCTGCAACTTCCACATTAAGTTCTCCAAAAATGTCCTGTGAGCACAAAAAGTGATGGTATCTGAAATTATTCTCATTTCCCCGACTGCCCATAACAGAGGAAAGAGCTGCTTGTGTTTTAAGCTGCATTTATCTTTGGGGACATCTGTCCAGTGTGTGGATATGTTGTGTTACTCCAAACACCTCCTCCCTCCTGCACACGTGTTAGCACTCACTGGTCCAGAAAACGAGAACACGAGCAAGAGAGGGAACAAAGACCATTGTTTCTAAGAGGCTTTGTTTGCAAACAAGCAGCCCAGCAAAGGCACATGGGAGTTATATTCCATGTAATTCAGAATACACACATCTGCCCCTGCCAGCCAGGTCATCCTGAACACAAATAAAAATGTTATTAAAGCTCCATCACTCCTACAGCTATAGTGCCTGTGAGACTCCCAGCATGCAGGATGCAACAGACAGAGCTGAGCATCCAGCCTGGCTCTTCACAATCAGGATTATAAATGAGCCACGAGGGTAAGACTTGGGTCAACTGAAAGATTTTATTAAAAAGTGACTATTTGTATTAATAATGTCAAGCCTGCAGATATAGTTCCTAAATAATGGTCACATTGTGAAGAGGAATCAATTACACACAAAACCAGAGTATACTTTTTTTTATTTCCTTATTGCATTTCTCATTTTTATTGTGATGAATGTGGCAGGGTGTTTTCAATGGGATATTTGGGAAGCAGATATTAATATTCTGAATGCCTTAGACCTGATGCTTGTGGAGGCATAACATCCAAATTGAAATTCAAGGTCTTGTGGTCAAAATCTTCTGAACCAGAGACCTTCTCACTACACTGAGTATTAACACATTATTTCACATGAGTTATAAAACAAGTGAGAATACGTGCTTGTATCCTTTGCATTACACAACTTTGATGTTTCCTCTATTTTTAAAGATGGCTTTTTAGAAGGTGTTGGAGTCCAGAATGCAGAGAATACTCCTCTGCATGTTTTAAAGGACCAAAACCCTCTGCTGGTTAAAATACTGCTTTTAACCTTTGTCCACGGAGAGGGCTTCCTAGACTTTGGGATGAGACAGAATTATCAGGAATGTAAATTAGGTAGTAGTACAATATGTAATTTATCACAGAGTGAAAAANGGCCTCTTTGGTGTGCTTTCTTCTTCATGCTAGGCTGGTGTTAAGCCTGGCGTGCAGAAATTGCAGATAAGAAAAGAATAAACAACAAGAGAAAGAGATCAGTTCATTTTTCTGACTTAAAGAGGACCTTAAGAGATTAGCGTCCCCTTTCAGGGGAGAGACATGTAGGAGTTATAAAACTTTTACAAGAAGGTTATTTAAGCATGTGACATAAAAATACTGAACATTAAAATACATGTAATGTGGTCATGACAAAACAAATGGTCAGCAGCCAGAAATCTCTCCACAATGCATCAAGAATCTCCACGAGGGAACACACAGATCCCAGTTCCACAGCAAGCTGAGATCTATATAAATGTAGAAGGATCCTAAAGGCTGGCAAAGACATGAAACTCCTGCACCAGACACCAAACCAACAAAAAAAATTAAATTCCTGATGAGAAAGACCAAGGTCCCTGAGATCATAGTCAAGACCTTTCTGGATAAAAGTGCCTAAAAATTTTATTTTTAGGAGCAAAGTTCTAGAACTGTTAATATGTCACTACGTGAAGGTGAATGGTAAAAAACAAAATTAGCTTCCATTGCATCTTTGGTTTATAAATTCACTTTTCATATGAGAGTTTGTACCAAATTAGGATTTATCATCTTTTTTCTAGCAAACCTTCTGTCCTGTTTTTCTGGACAAAAAGACACACTTTATAAAGAGGAGTCAATCCCAGAAATCACTCTCAGACAGGTCGGTCTGCAAGGAACAAAGATGTCTCTTGCAAAAAGAAACAAGACTTCTGTCAGTTCTACTTAAGGAAGCAGATGCGAGGTCAGCAACTAAAAAAAAAAAAGTATATCTTAATTTGAAGAGACCATTTACTGTTTTCAGATGGATTTCCAGACAGTGATGCATACGCTCATCTATTTACAAAGAATGAGAATATTTTTTAACAAAGATGACAATAGCATGAATTAGATATGCTAAATTGGGGAAATTTTTTTCCCCATTTGCTTATATATATTTTTTCCCCTTTATTCTTAGAGATCATGTCTTTGGTTAATCTGGAACCCCAGTTTCAGGGAACCCAAATAGCTCTATGGAGCCTGGTGGTATTCCTTTGCCACTCCTGAAATACCATATGAAGTGAAAATCTCCTGTGGAAAGGTGTTGGGATGAGGTTTCAGTCAAAGCAGGTGTAAAACATTCTGGTCTTAGTGCTCCCTTCTAAGCAGACATATCCACTCACAAGTCTGCTGGAAGAGGTGGTGTTGGGGATTAAAGTCATCTGTGAAAGAGGGAGAAGAGGGGAGAAAGGACCCACACAGGGCATTTTTGTATGTAAATGTATGTATGTGTGATATTAATGGATATACGCGGAAACAGAAGTATAGAATCATGTAAGCTGGGGTGAAAAAACCCTGAGATCAGACAGCTACCTCTGCTGTCCTCCCTGTCTTCTCACTGGTATTAAAATCTAGGGTGAAAATAAAGATAGACTGCTTTAGGAAAATAAAGGTAAAGCTGCTGCCAGCTTGGGAGAAACAAGGGGAATTGTCTAGAAGAAGAACAGATTACAAAAAAATTAAAAACAAAACAACCCAGCTGAACCAAACCAAACAAAGCCAAAACAAAATCAAAACAAGTGAAAAAACATACAAACAAAGACTACTAAAAATTATTTTGACTGGAAAATTAGAACAAAATAACTAAAGGGTCATTTTCTCTTTGTTGTGGCAGCACATTAGGATGCTCTTGGCCCGAGGAGAGGGGCTGCATGAGCGAACAGGAGTCTGCAGGCAGAGGGCAGGAGGGCGGTCACCTGGCATGCCACACGGGTGTCACCAGCTCAGGGACGCTGTCCTGGGTGTGCTTGGGATGGAAAGCCCCGAGGGTGATGCTGAGGCTCCCGGGTGGGGTCTGTCCCACCCATGCCATATATCCAGGCATGACCAGTGCTCTCTGCTGTGTGTGCAGGAGGCAGTGACTCACCCTGGGAGCCTCCTCCACCAATGCCAGCAGCAGCGCTCCAGTGCTGGCTGTTGCCATGGCTTTCAGTATTCCGCTACAACATTTGCTCATGAAAGACGTATGTCTTCTGAAATGGGGTAAAAAAATGGGCCTTACATTGTTTCCTGAGACTTACCTTTCTCTTGGACAAAACTCGTGGCTATTATTTTTGGATGACAGCAGGAAACTCCTGTCTAATTAGAAACAGCGTCACGTATTGGCGTTCGTCTCTCCCACCTCTCCTTCTGCCAAAATGTCAGTTTTGCTTAGGATGCTGGTCCCCCTGTAACTACAGTGAAAACTGTGTCCTCCCTGGTACAATTTATCACACAGGGTCCAGTGATGCAGCGTGCCAAGCAAGGAAGAGGAACATGAAACCTTATCACCATGGTGTTTATTGACCAGTCATCCTGCTTTGTACTCATTTCCTCCCCTTAATACCCTGCAAGTATACATTGGCTCAGAATCAAAAGGAATGAAATAGTTAAAAAATGCATATGCCCTGGGATGAAAGTATTATTCCATAGATGCTGATGGTGCAATTATTTCTCTCCTGTGATAACTGGAAACGTTTGTTAATAAAATCTGTTCCAGAAAAGCAGAGTATTAATCCATTATGCTGTTTGAATCCTGACAAATTAGCCTTTTTTATCCTTGGAAAAATCAAATTTTGCATCTGAGACATCATCCTGAGAACCACTATTTGCACACATTAAAGGAGAGGGGGTGTTACACAAACAAAATAATAAAAATACTTGTTTTTGCCAGTCCTGCTTGGCCAAGAATGAAGAAGAAAAAAATCACAGCCAGAACATGCTGTACCCAGCTCTTGCTGGCTCGTGATTCCCTACTATAAAATTAACCCATCTGACCTAATGGTTCTCCCTCAGCCCTACTGCATCAGCCTAGAAAGCGAATTTCCTGAAATGTTGCCAATTAACTCCACCACTCAGCTTCACCCTGAGCTGCTCAGCAGAAAGACACCACCTCTCTGTGCATTATGGTGTGTGATCCCTCCAGGAACATCATGGGAAGGAAGAACAGTGACCCCCTTCTCAGCCCTGGTGTCCCTTTCCCCCTCTTCCTTCACCCCCAGCCCTCCCAGCATGGCTCCTTCTGCCTCTTGGTGCTCAGCAGCCAGGGCAGGTGCTCTCTGTGGTGAGAGCAGCAGAGAAAAGGCAGCAGCTACTGGCCCTGATCCTCTTCTGTCCCTTGGGGGCTTGGATGTGGCACAGGGGGACACGTAGGGTGCCACCAGCACCACCCTGGAGTGGGCCGACTTTTCCTCTCTATTGCCCTCAAAGTGACACAAAGCCCCAACCCAGCATTGCATAATAACAGGCAGAAGGAAACAGAGAGGGAAAGCCATGAGCAAAGGTAAAATAAAGCCTTTTCCTTGAGCTTCCATGGAACTTGCTCCTTTAGCACACAGTCTAGCCCCACAGTCATGTCAACCTTTCCCCAGAGGAAGTCTGGCAAGTTCTGTATTCTCAATTTACATCTTTTTTTCGCCCTCAGTGCAGCCCTGAAGGAGAAGCACAGACTGCTCCTTTTGTTATGTACCTTTTCCCAAGACAGGGTGTAGGACCTCCAGTAAGTGCAATAACATCAGGAAATAAACATCTTGCTGATTTGCCTTTGCTTGAAAATACTCTCACAGCTATGCTACACAGAGGAAGAAGGAGGTGGTGATGATTCAGGGAGAGGCCAAAGAGTAAGAAAATAAAATGTCTCAGGGAAGAAAGCAGCTAATGAACAAAAGTCGGGAACAGAAAGAAGACTGTTTCGCCACAAATATAAAATGTATAGTTACATAAGCTCATAGGAAAGAAAATGAGACCTGACATCCTACAATGTTAGATTGATTAGGGAGGACTTGGAAGAGGACCAAGGTCTGGGAATGGCATGGGAAATCATTTCAAAGGAAAAAGAACCTCGCGCTCTGCTACGGGGGATGGCAGCAGTACAATAACACATAAAGAGGATGTTGGAGAGCTGCCACAGACCCTGGGCTGAGGGGAAGCAAAAACATATGACAATGTGTACAGTTATACTG
Organism: Polioptila caerulea; assembly: GCA_013397295.1. NCBI lineage: Eukaryota > Metazoa > Chordata > Aves > Passeriformes > Certhiidae > Polioptila > Polioptila caerulea. The sequence goes on along the minus strand of VYXF01012270.1, from coordinate 25,920 downwards.
GATACCTGCATGGCTTGCAATAGTGATACGAGGGATCTGGACCTTTAACCACCTGGAAAGTGCCAGATTTGAGAGATCAAGGGTTGTCTTTCTCTTTGTCTGTCTGTCTCCTCCATTTGCAGGTACCTCCTAGTGACATCCCACTGTGCCCTTAACATGGCAGCCTAAAGTGAGGCAGGTATTACCACTCTTCTGAATTTATCCTCTCTGAATTTTTTAATTTGTCCACTATCTCCTTTTGTCCAAGGGCTGGGATTATTAATGATTGTTTCTTTTGTGTTACTTGTGTTACAGGCACAAAAATGATAAATATCCTCTAATAAGAGAACTTTGTTCATTTGTCTGCACACAGAGAGAATGTATGCAATCCAGGCTCATTTACAGGTACATATTAACAGCTTTTCTCTGGGGACAAGGCCAGGCTACCTTTGAAAGGAATTTTGTCCCATGAAAATCAAGGATAGTGTTGTCTCTGAGATTTCATAGGATCATGGAATGATTTGGGTGGGAAGGGACCTTACAGCTCATCCAGCCCCATCCCTGCCAGGGGCAGGGACACTTCCCACTGTCCCAGGTTGCTCCAAGCCCCAGTGTCCAGCCTCGCCCCAGGCACTGCCAGGGGTCCAGGGGCAGCCACAGCTGCTCTGGGCACCCTGTGCCAGGGCCTGCCCACCCTCACAGGGAACAATTCCTGCCCAATATCCCATCCAGCCCTGCCCTCGGGCACTGGGAAGCCATTCCCCTTATCCTGACATTTCAGACCCTTTCAAATCATCTCTCTCCATCCTTCTGGTAATCTTCCTATTCCCACGTGAATCTTAAATAGGCTCCAACTGCCATGATGTCCAATTTCAATACGAGCTTAGTGCCCTTCATTTCGAGACAAGGGAAAGACTGAGTTGTGAATGGAACTAGCCCCACGACTCATAGTTATTTCGGGAGGTCAGAGTGTTTTGCACCTCTGCAAATTGGCAGTGCTTAGGGGGCATCTTTTGCCAGGCTGTCTGTGCAACACCAGGCATTTGTTGGCATTCTCCAGCAAACTTCTGTTTGTTTGATAAAAATGTGTCATCAGGCCTTCCCTCCGAGTGCCCTAAGAAGGCATACACGGAGCAGATGTGCTGGCTCCCATTTAGAGGACAGATGCAGATTGTTTGAACACACCTTCAGACCACAACTTGGGTTTTTGCTCCTTCAGAAGCCAAGAATTATTGACAAACAATTGGAGTAAGGGCAAAATATTACTAGGGGAAAAACCATTTTTACGTCTGGATTTCTGCTTATTTTTAACAAGAGAAAGCATTCAGTGATGTGCTCAGAAGCCAATATGAGCGTCTTCAAGGTTTGGTTCAGAAACAATAAAATTTAAACCTAAATAAAATGTAAACACTAATTGTCCTTCTAATCCTGAAGGAAGAAGCCGTTAATTGCAAAAACACTTATCATGACATCCTCACCCTTAACCCACCCCCAAACCCAGATTCTTATAAACACTAAACGCTAATTATGTTTACAATGACTGAATGGTGCTCAAATACACAAATAATCTGGAAGAGGGACACATAGCATGCCAAATAGACTTGGAGACCTACATCCAGCAAATTTTGTTTAAGTTATTTGGAATCAGAAAACTTTTGGAAACAATGGCCATGTGGAAAAAAAAAAAAAAAGAAGATTCCTACTTAAACCCCTACATCTGTCAGCGCTTTAGAATATGAAATTCTATTCAAGTTTATTTTCCTAGGGGAAAATATATCTGGGGAAACACTGATAAATGTCTTCTTCAACTATTAATTACAAATTCAAAATGAACCTTGTTTGGCCTTTCAGAAACCTTGTTGTATTTGCTTTCCATTCTACGTCTGGTTTTTATTTATTTTAATGTGACTAAAATGCTGCCATTCAAAACAGAGAGTTTCTGCAAAGATTGCCACCCTTCATCAGTCTGGGGGTATATTCACTGAAGAAATAATATTTGTCATGTATATTTTTTCTTTCCATCAAATCCTGTTTGGCACTGGTGAAAGAAATATATATTTGATACGCTTTACACTAAAATCCTCACCTTCTGAACAGCTGTGAGGTGGCAGACACAAGGCTGGCCAGAGGGGAGATGGGGCTTTTCTATACAGATTTCAGAAAGGAGAGAGTCTGAAGTGCCTCCTGTTAAAACTAATTGATGGGATCAGTACAAGAATCTGGACTAAATTAGTTTTTATCTTTGATTAACAGTTTATTTTGTATCAGTCTCCTTGTCCTGGCCTGAAAAGGTCCCTGCACTGTAAGTGTACAGTCCAACACACTGGGGTGAGCATGGCTGTGGCCAAGGGGATCTCAGGGCAGGCTGAATCATGGCCTTTCCGTCCTCTTTTCATTTATTTCTTTTTTTTCCCCCTTCGAAAACAGACTCTGAGTTCAGCACGGTGTCCTGGGTCCTTTTGGTACTATTGCACTTCGGAAAATGCCGTTCATGGAGCACTTAAGAAACAAACCGTGCTCCTTTATTTTTCACCAGGGGAGGGAAACGACCCAAAGTGTGGTGTGTGTTACGAGGTCCGTGTGAACACAGCCAGCCACACAGGACAATGAGCAAATCGTCTCAGCTTTATGGCTTCCAGGAATCAGCTGGGCTATCTCCCCTCCCAGGAGCTTCCTTAACCTGGAGAAACCCGTGGCGAACAAGAGACAGACAGTCAGGAGCAAATCACAGCCCTTGGCCGCCTCCTCCATTCAGACAAATTTTAAATGTTAAATAAATACTGAAGGAATCACTTGTCACCACAAATTATTCCTTTGAATGTTTGCTCTTCATGCCAGCTTCCCTGGGGTCTTTCCCATTTAGAAACAGCTTTAACAAGCAAATCCCATAAAACATTGACCATTATTCCCCAAGAAGTTGCACTTAGTGACTTGTTACACAGAAATATGTTTCCAATTTTGCTTTGAAACATATTAGAAAGGAGTCCTCAGTACTTTTTACATTAGCATTTAGTGCCATGTGGAAATGGCAATTATAAATTGCCACGAGCTGTACTTGCAGCCATCAGTTTAACTGTTTGCTTAGTGCTGTGCAGCCCATTTCCCCTCATAGCCCTGGGAGATGGGTTGGTTTGCTGCTTGCCTTGGCAGGGACGGGACAAGGACAGCAGCTGGGCCCAGAATTGTGTCATTGTTCCATCCCTCCTCCTCCCTGGCAGATGTGGAATGAGTGAGTGGCCGCAGGAACACATGGGCTCGAGGGACAGCCGAAGGACCAGGGGCTCAGCAAAGCCTCCTCCGTCTCCTGAGGACTTTGGGAGGGGGTGAAACCTGGCATGGGTATGACCAGATGGGGCCAACACAGACAGCAGACACAGCTGGGGGCTTTTTCCTCCTCAAAGTTACATTCTGATGAAGCCTCAGCATTCGTGAGGACCAGCCTCAGATCAGTGTTTGTGGCTGGGACAAAACAGCTGGAGTTTTATCTGAGGCAACAATGCATTCATGTTATGAAACACCCAGATATAAGTGCCCATCCTTTCTAGAAAAGAACCTTCAAGCTCTAGAGGCTGAGCCGAGTTTGCCTTATTTCATCTCCAATTCCCAACGTGTCTCAGTGCGTTTTGTCGTGTAGTTTGGTGAAAAGATGCCGCAGGAAGGAGGTGAAGGCCAGCTGCAGTGGAGAGGAAGATGGTGATGGCAGACGCACCTGGGGATTGACAGAATCCAGATCCAAAAAGATCCACACCAAGCATATCCCTTCCATTTTCTAATTCCATTCTGTGGAATTAGGGGCCAACAACCTTGTTTATTATTTTGTAAATATTTTTATATTATTTGCAGAGCAACCCTTGCAATATTGTTTTGCCCAAAGGAACAGGATCAGCTACTCTCAATTTTCATAGTAATAAGTACTCCATGCAAGAAAATATATGAAAAAGAGGAAATTATTTTGTCACATCATAATAAAAATTTCAAGTGAAAGCATTAACTTTAGGAAACAGCAGAGGGCCTGAAGTAATATTAAAGTAAAATATTTTAATTATAAATTGGTGATGGGACAAGAACAGCAGAAGATTCTGAGGTGACCTGAAAGAACTGAAGTGAGTTTGAGAAAAACGTGCCAAGCTGCAATGGGACCTCTAAGAATGAGGCAAGCCTTGAGATCTCGCATAGTTAATACCATTCCCAAGTACTGCAATGCAAGAACTCCTGTGAAAGGGATCATGTGTCAAAATAATTGCCACTGATAGGATTCTGATGTCTGTGCCATGCTCACATCACTGTGTCTTGAGGACCAGTGGACGTGCGTCTGAAGAGGTGATGCCCAGAGTTCAACATCTCCACTCCACACATTTCTGGGGTTTAAAAATTCCATTCTTTCAGAAAATATCCAGCGTGGTCTTGTGAACTGGTTGCCAGCCGCTTGTGTGAGACTGAGGTGCTGCAAAGGTGCTCCTGGACCCCTTCCATCCATTCAGTTTCATCCAAAGTGACCTCATTCACCTTGATGCAAGTGCATCCTTCCTTGAAGCAAAATAAAGCACAGGGTAGGGACATGATTGGGAATTTCTCTTCAAAAGAGCTCTCCTCTTCTGATCAGGTCCAGAGATGTGTGATGCTGCTGCTGGTCCAAGGAGTCCTTCTCAGACCTGAGCTGTTCAGTGTTCACCTGACACACTAAGGAGAAGATGCAGGAGCCCTCCAGTCAATTTATTAAATCCTTGCTCACTCAAATAGACTCTTCATCTTCAGTGATTGGTATGAATCAAATATTAACCCATTAATACAGGATTAGTACAATGGCTGGTTTCATCCTACACAGTCACTCTGGTTGTTTCTAAAGAAATTTGGTTTTAAGGGACACAGGATAGCTGAAGACTTCAGACTGCTTTTGGGATCAGAACTGGGTCTAGGTGTTGGAATTGTAGGCCTGTCCCTTTGAATTCTTACTATTAAGCTTGAGAGCTTAATTCTCTAACACAGTGGTTGCTCTGGCCTTTCTCCAGCACTCAGGCTCTGGGGTGACTTTTAATCCTAGGAGTGGCTCTCCCCTGCTCAGCAGAGTCCTTGGGTTGGCACTGGGCACACACTCCTTGGCTGCAGTGGGGAATCACTGAGTGTTTGCAGGACCAGTCACAATTTATCTGAGGGCAAAGCTATTTGAGAGCTCAGAAACCACCGGAAAAGCTTTTTGCGGTGATGTTTCTCAAGTATTGTAAAAATCCTGTGACCCACTCACTGGTGCACTATATTTGTGTTATCTCAGAGCGGATATGTTTCTCACTTACTGGAACTTTCACAGCTCGTAAAAATAGAACTTCTGAACTTTCCAGGGCCCTGTGGATGGTGTGGGTGTGTGACACGTCTGCACTGCAGCAGAGGTGAAAGGGTGCACGGAGGTCGCAGCGACATGGAGGCCCGGGCCTGGTGCAGGCCGCAGCCAGGATCCTGCGCCGCCTCTCTGAACAAAACCAAACAAACAATTGCTGGAAATGCAAGCAGCGAAAACCCACTTGGACTCACTTTGACACATGCTGTCTTCAGATAAAGCTGATGCTAAACAATAGGAGTACAGTATTTCTTTCTCCCCTCCCCCCCGGGAATTCTGTGGCAAAATTCTTCCTGACTCCATCAGGGTCATGATTTTATCTGAGGACTGAACCTCACAGATTAATTTTGCAGGGAGTTCTTGTGGGCTTCTGCAGAATCCTTCACATAGTGGTGCCTCTTAGAGACTCAGAAGTCATTTTGAACCAAGATAAATAAAACTCATGGTTTCAGGAAAATTAAGGAGTGCAGAGACTCTCTTGCTCTGTTCCAAGGGACATGCATCAAGTTTTGAAGAGCCCTGTGCTCCAGCAGGATCATCACACTGGGATGAGGAATAAATGCAAACAAGTCAGAGTTAGGCTAAGAAGAAGCATATTACTGGGATGGGAGAAATTATAGGGTATTTATATGGTGGTTTGCTGGAGTTTTGGGGGCTTTGGTGCCCTCTGAGCTGCAAATAGTGCAGCAGGGACAGGCCTGTGGTGCAGCCTCAGCAGTGTCCCTGGGAGGACGAGAGCAGAGCCAAATCCTTTCTCACGGTGTTTATAAATGGCTGGCAAGGCCTCATTTCCAGAATTAATTGCATCTATCTCCTGACAGTCTCAGCTCAGTTAACTACATTTGTAATTATTACCCCAGGAGAAGAAAAAAACCAACCCACCAAGAACCTGCGACTGTGCGAATAAAAAGACTTTCTGATTTATGCTCCTGGCATTTGCAGTCCAAACAATTTCAAAAGGTTTCAGCTGTCTCAGCCCAAATAAAATGATGCTGCAGGGCTTGACTATAAAAATGCTGCTCCAGTGAGCAATACGCACTTACATAGCCAACTTTTTCTGTATCAGGAATATATCCATGATCACAAGAGCTTCCTCCTCATAGGAACTTAAATAGGAAGGATGGAGTAGCTCTTATTTTGCTACAGTTGTGTTAGCCCTGCTTTCAGTGGATTGAAAAAAAAAAAAAAAGATGGTTTTTTTATGCTCTGGAAATCTAAACCTGAGTGTGGAAAGTGAGCTCTTTCCTGCTAAGGGCATTCTGATTTTTCTGAGGTTGTTTTTGAAGTTCAAAGCAGATAAGGGCCCTATCTGGGGATACAAGCCACTGTAACATAACACTTATCCAATTTTCGAGGATGTTAATAGCTTCAAAGTTCCCTCCAAAGGCAAACTCAACTTCCCAGACTCTAATCAGGCATAAGATGGTAAGAGACTCAGATTCCTCTCTTGACTGCTGTTACATCCTTCCTCTAAATTACACTAA
>VYXF01012269.1:444996-472018 GCA_013397295.1 Polioptila caerulea | reverse complement strand
GCAGTGATTCCATCCCCAAATGTTTGCACACATTCCATAGCAGTGATAGCCCCTTGGTGTTCGTAATGCACCACAGGATTTCTTGCAGTGAACTACGAATGGTTCTTTTTTCTGTGCAGGCCAGTAGATAGAGCAGCTTTGCTTCTTGACAGTATTAGGTTTTTGATGGTTTTTATGAGACCAATTCTTGGGTAGATAATGTCCAGCTCAGTATATCCCAGCCCTCAAAAAGGAAAGGCTGCTTTCACATGTGGAAGAATCAACTGTTTCCACTAATTCCCTGGTAATTGTCTTGCAGCTCTGTTCACCAAGGCTCTAATCCATGAGGCTGTTGCACATAAGCTGTTGGTCCCCTCATGCTGCAGAGATAACTTTTGGAAATAGCAGTACATTTTGGCTGGGCTGGTGCTGGAGGCTCGGTGGTGTATTTCAGATCCTCTGAGGTGTAGGCTCTTCTGTTCATTTGGCATCTGTCAGACTAGTTGCTACATGGGCTGACCATCCATGAAGTTGCCTTAAAAGCAGAATCCAAATTTTCAGAGGTGGAAGCTGAACTTGCTTTTCAAATAAGTAAGCCAAATCAGATGAGCTCTCATTTTACTAGCATATGCTGCAAATGAAGCAAACCCTATCCTGCTGCCTTCAGCTCTTAAAGCCTTTTGTAAAATCAAGTTGCACTTACTGGAGTTTGTTCTGTGTTCTAGCTAGTCTCTTTATAACCTGTTAATAGCATCCCCTTCACCTCTTGTATTTGCTGTTAGCAGTGACCTGACCACCTCTGTCATTGTATTTCAGCACATTCTGCTGACAGGACACTGCTAAATGTGACCGTGACAAGTACTGAGAACAGTAGCAAGTAGAAGGGAGGCAGAGTATTTTGTGTTTTTCTGACCATGAAAATATGTGAGTGCATCAGAGGTGAAGAATAGGGATGCTCATATGGGAGTGTGGGGGGCTGACTTCTACCAACTGTTAGAAGTATTAAATGGGAGTGTGATACTGAACTGCTGGGATGGGAATATGGTGAAAAGACAACTTGTTTTCACTGGAGCTCAGTTTTTTGATAAGTTGTTTTACTGGGAGATGGCTTGTTTCTCTCTGGCAACCTTCCTTACTGTTCCCACTTAACAACTACAGTGGAAAGAATGATTTTAAATCCAATACTACCTTACTCATAAAAGTATGATGCACTTCAATGAAATGGTATTTGATTGAATATTTGATCAAAACAAAACTATTTCCGAAGCAAATTGCTTTTTCAATTGGGCTCAGAGCAACATCAGACAAAATGACAGTACCTACATCACTGGAGATGGAAATGCATTCTCCTTAGTCTCCAAGGCAGCTTCAGAGGAAGTGGCATTTCCCATATCATTTTGCTTGGAAACCATTTTATATCCACCCCCAACAAACTTGTATGCAGGATTTCTGCAGTTACTTAAGGATTTCTTTACTAGCTGCTTTTAAAAGGGAAAAAGCTTATCTGGCTAATTGCCTGTTAATTCATAAAGATATGTTGTCCTTGGGGATGTAATTAGACCTCTGGATTGCAGAGTATCAAGCCCTCTTTAGGAACAGTTGGGTTTATGCTTTGGTCAGTGGGCAGCTGACACTCTCCAGTGCAGGTGGCTGATAGGAAACAGTTGGTCATTATTTCTGTCTGATTAGAAATACAACAGCAAGGGGCAAGCCTGTTAGATTGGATGATTAGAGAAATGTTAATATATTGTTAGTGTTTAATCACCTCACTTCCACTTTTTTCATTTAGCTTTCTTTTGGTGAAGACTTGCATGGTACCTTTGCAGCTCATAGCCTCGGGTTTACTGTCTCCACTTCCAGCCCTGTGTGGGGAGCTGGCTGGTTGATAATTGGGGTCTAATTTGCAGCATTCATACAGGTTTGCCTGAGTAAGAGCTGAACAGCTTCTCCATGATACCCTAACACTTGAACTGCATGTAGAGGAAAAGTATTTGCCATTTTAGCTTGTATTTGATACTTATTTGACAAAATATTGCTGGTTCTGTTTCTAATAGGAAAGAGAAACTCTTCAGAAACAGCTGGATGAGGCAAACAGAGAAGCACAAAAATATCGTCAGCAGCTTCTAAAGAAGGAACAAGAAGCAGAGGCCTATCGGCAGAAGTTAGAGGCAATGAACCGCCTCCAGACTAATAAAGAAGCTGTTTAATAAAAAATGAACACACTGCAAAGCCTGTTACTTTCAAAAACCTGCAGTACAATCTTGAACTGTACACTATATAGGTACAGCCGTGGGATTTCATGATAGAGAAGATGCTACAAGTTGATAACTGGACTTAAGCCGTGAGCTCTGATTAATTTCTTGTAACATAAAAACTCTGAATTTAGAAATTGTGAAAAGTATTTAAAATGAAATACTGTAAATAGTTGGTTTTTTTACAGTTTCAAATGAGTTGATAAATCTTTTTGAAGGGATCCAGAAACATGAAAAGCCGATGTTTTTGTGAAATTTTTGATTTTAGTATGAATCTAACTTCTGAAAAACAGAACAGTTTTAAGGGTGATGTTGATTTAAGCTGACAATTTGAAATTTGATTATGTGACAAAATTAATTAACAGTTATTTCTACATGATAACAACTCAACTTCTCTGAATAAGACATTTCCAGGTGGAAATCTTTGTACAGCTTTAAGTAGTTGTCTCAGATTCTCTAAAAACCATTTTTGGTTTTTTTTTTTATTTTAGGTGGTGAAATTTTTATATTTAATTTCAGATATATCCAAGTAGATTTACATGTATATGAAGCTAATATTTTTTAAACTTTTCTGTTTGTACATATGCTGCATGTTTTTATAATTTCTACACATACATCTTGCATAGGTATTTTTCAGCCAAGATGAGAAAAATTATGAGAAAAATGTTTAGCCTATAGGTCATTTGAAGTAAGCTAGCAGCCAGTTTTATTGTGGATGGTATATTTCTTGGAAGAATGTAATTTGTAATTAAGAAGAACAAAAAGTAACTTAATTTACATACTAAGAGGCAAAATTTGGTAGTGGAGGCATTGAAACTTCACTTCATGTGTCTTAAAGTTTTCCTGTACAAACATTTTAAAAGTTCAGTAATGAATAGGAAAGAACGTCTCCACTGGAACACAAACAGTAGCTATTTTAAAATATCCCCATTGATCTCTCTTCCCCAATAGCCTTGAAATTACTTCAGTGATACATTTTTTTTACAGACTTTTGCATTTTAATTACACAATTGGACAAGTAATTTTTTTTATGTTGTAGTGATGCTCTTCCTACCCAGCATCATTGTTCCTCACTGTGATACTGTGTTTGTGTGTGTCTGTGCAGTGATCTATTATGCTTAAAATTTATATGGCACGTTACATCTTCAGAGCATTGTAAAATCTTTTCAAGAACCCTTACTGCACTGCCTGAGGCAGGTAAGTGAGTGTCATTGTCTCAATTTTATAACTGGTTTAAGTGCAACACGAGGGAGTGTTAAATGACTGGCTTAACACCACGTGAACCTGTGGTCACCTGGGAATGGATCTCAGGAGTTCCTGGCTTCTAGTCCTGTGCTTAGACTGAGCTGCCTTAAGATTGTTCAGTGCTGTGTTACATTAAATTTTGAACTACTGTGCAGATCCGTTTTTTTGTAAGATAAAACTCTTTGTGCTTTGCTTTGTTGTTCCATGTTCACTGCTTTTATGGAATTGTTTATATAAACTTAAGCAAAAGGTCTGGTTTATCTATACTGTACACGGAAGAATTACCCTTAAAACTGTACTCTGGCCTACTTTTTCTATTTTACAATTAAATATCTTTTCCACATATATATAGTGTAGAATCAATTCAATTGGTTTGTGTGTGAATGAGAAGGTCAACGCTGTTCTGTGTTAGGCATCTGGAAAAACATGAAAAAACAGTTTTTGGTATAGAATGGCTTTAAATGGTAAGAGGGAGGGAGGAATGGGGAAAGAACTGCATTGTACTGTAAAAAACTTTGTCAAACTGGTCAAATTTGACTTGGGCTTATATAAATTTGGCAGTTAGGAAAAATTCTAAGTATCTTTATATTTTTACATGTTTGGTAAATTTGATCAGCAAATTCGATCTAAAAATAGGCAAAAGATAAAAATGGGAAGCCTATGGTGGTGAGTTTTTGAAGAATTATTTTCAAGGACATCATCATGCTAGTACTAGGACTTGAAGCAAACCTTGTGCAGTGGTTAACTGGAAATATTTTAGGGATTTTTTCCAGAACTATCCATTATGTCACTAGCAGAGTGAGGAACTGGTTAGCCAAGGGAAGCGTGCTGCTTAGGCATTGCTCCAATGAATTATCTTGTGATCAAAATCATGTTTGTGTCCTCACATCCCGCAAATTTAACAACAGTGTAATCTCTGTGATTTCTTACTAATGATAAGAGTGGCAGTGTTTGAGTGGTGATAGTGGCAACGTTCACATCCAAGTGGGGAGTTTCCCACGGTTGTGACAGCAGATGTTGGCAGCAAACAATGAAATGAACCTTTTCTATTCATTCTGTTTCCTGTGAGCAAATATTCTATTCCTCATTGTCCATAAGAAAACCCTTCTGAGTGCAGCGTAGCTATAACAAAACCTTATTTGTCACCAGCAATATTTACCCTACCTGTAAGCCATTATCAGCTATTTTATTTTAGTTCTGAACAGGACATGCTGTTTGTTCTCTTCTGCACAGAACAAGAGATCAACCCAATGAAACCATCACCTTTGAGCTACACTGTAGGGTATATGTTACAGGAAATACTTATTATATAGTTTAGCTCTGGAAACATTGTTAAAAATATTGTTCCTTATTTGCTGTTCCAAATTAAAAACATGAACGTAGTTAGCTACCATCTGTTTCTTTGAACAGATGTCCATATATATTAGCATATTAATCACTTGTAATGACCTAAAATCAGAGTTTTTGAGAACTTCGGGCTTATTTTTGAGTTAGTTCTGTGCTTGCTGCCTGTCCTTTCTTAGCTTGCTCCCCTTTATGAGATCATTTACAGTACAGCCAACATATGTTCATAAATTCCTATTAAACATGTGGGCAGTTTGTTAACTTTTTTCCTAATGTTTCCAGAGCAATATGCGATAAAACAGATGAATATGCATATAGTAGATTTTGCACTTCTCTCAATGCCCTTTTATCAATTTTGGTTTTTTTATTTCAGTACATTAATCTGATGTGTGTGTGCGTCAAAGCATCTTCCTTACATGTATAAAACAGTTCCTTCTCAAGATTCTAATTGCAGCAGAAACTAGGAAAGCTTTTGCACTGTTCTGTAGACAGTGTGCTTTGAGAACAATGTAAAATCTTTCTAGAACTATGTCAGTGGTTGTGCTGCATTAAGTACCTGGGGCAGAGAATCAAAGCTGCTCTGGCAGCCAGTTCTCTCCTGTAAGAGAATAGCAAAACTGCTGTCAGGTATCAGACATGGGGTCTGCCAAGCCTGGCATCCTAGCAGGGCCAGCCCCAAGCAGGAGCCTAGGATATGGCAAAAATAGGCAAGAATATTTTGTATGGGAAATAATTTCTCTTTCTGATGCTTAGTCCGCAAGTCCTGCCTCTCTTCACAGGGCTGCCTGGTGCAGGGTGGAGCAGGTGAGGATGGATAAGTATTGAACATTGAGTAGTGTCAAAGATTGTGCTGCCAGAGAGAGGTCAGGGTGCGTTTTGAGGTCCTAAAACTGGAACAAGAGGCAATCTATAAGGCTGTTCTTTCAAACTGAGAACAATCCAGGTGGAGGACTTGGAGGAATCCTAGAGAGACAAGACTAAATCCCAGATATGCTTATGCATCTCATAAGGGAGAAAAGAAAGGACAGTGAAGGGAAAAGTGCATTTTCCCAGCTCAGTGGTTTAGGGTGATAGCCATGGAAGAGCATCACCCTGCTTAGTGTAACCTGCTCTGATCTGAAGGGCAGGAAATCCACAAAGAGGATCATTGCTGCTTCACATTCCAGTTCTGGAACTGGCAATAACTGTGAAGCCTTTCCTTCTAGCAGCATGGGACTGGCAGCATAATGACTGAAGATTTGTGGGGATGTAGGAATACTCTTTTTTGTGGAAGAAAAAAAAAGAATTCTCCAAACAATTTCAGGAAAAGTCCCTGTCTCCCATGTCAAATTTGTTCTGTGTTGGTACCTTGTTTTAATGGCTAATGCTAGCACAGTAGCTGGGTGTGCAGACGTAACATCTGCTAGCTTTTATTTGGGTTTGAAAGCTCTTGAGCTTTTTCTCTCCAAGCCTCATGTTAATGTGCCTTATATTCATGGCTTGGATTACTGGGAGACTTCTAAAAGATTGATTGAAAATGGGAAAGTGCAGAGGCAGCTCCTCTTAGTGATACGCTATCTTACACATCAAAAGAGCACAGATGAGTACATGGGAGATTGTAGAAACCCTCAGCTGGGAGGAGTTAGATAAACACTCACCAATAACCTGCCTGTTAAAGCTTTTCCAGAATGTGTGAGTCTGAGATAAAGGGACCTATAAAGGGGGAAGCAGCTGGCAGGGCACCAGACCAAACTGACCACAGCTCCCAAGAGGTTGTGGCCCAGGTTTGAAGAGGGGCATTCCTAAGGAATCAGTATGGAGCCTGAGGAGTACAGACAGAGAGGTGAGTGATGCATGGCTCTTGCAAATGGGTAACATTTGCACGTGGAGATCAACTGTTGTAGGGCTGCAAGGTCCCCAAAATTAGGATGGGCTATATACTCTTTATTTGTGCACTTGTCTTTGAGAAATTGGATCTGCTGAGGCAAAAATATGTCCCAGAGTTGAGTTTAAATTAATGGATTTGGAGTGTGGATAACTTAGCCTTTTTGGTATTACACCTAAGATGCTGTGGGAAAGCTGCATAACAGTAATTCTGAATAAATTTGGGCTAAGGGGTAGCTCTTCACTGGCTGACACCCTGAGACTGCAGTGGTACTTGGACAGTTCTGGAGATGGAGACCCAGCTTTAGTTCCAGGGCTGCAGGAGATTGCCTTACAAAGTGGAGAAAGGGTGTGGAGCTACGCAGCTGATTTCAGAGGATGGAAAAGGGGGTTTGCTAGAATGACAAGGAAGTCTAGGACATTATGGAAATTTAATTCCTGTGAAATGCAGTTTCAGTTAATTTGTAGGCAAGAAAACCTAACCTTTCAGTAACCAAACAAACTGTACTTGTACCATGACTGTGTTTTAAAGGTACATTTGAACTATTCAACGATGACACTGAAAAAACCCTGTGAACCTGTTTTAGAACGTTATTAGATGGGACAAGTAGAGTGCAGGAGGGAGGAACTGGGAGCAGTATTCCTATGCTGTTGGAATCTTTGTCCAGTGCTAAGGACAGATTGTGTGGCGTGCTGGTACTGCTAGTTAATGTTTCCGTAACTGACACTGAAAACATTGGTTTGCCTCCTCCAGGGAAAGAGATGGTGGATTACATTTGCCAGTACCTGAGCAATGTGAGAGAGAGAAGGGTGACTCCTGATGTACAGCCAGGTTACATGAGAGCCCAGCTGCCCGACTCTGCCCCGATGGACCCAGACAGCTGGGACAACATCTTTGGAGATATAGAGAAGATTATCATGCCAGGGGTAAGAAACAACAGGAAAAAGCCATTACTACCTGGGGTGAACACCAAATCCTGGGAACACACAGGTTCTGCAGAACACTGTTCTAAATAAATAAAGTACCCAAAAATGTAGCATAAATGCTGTAGATGTTATGTCCACAGTTGTGTTCCTAACTATAATTTAGATTGTGAGTGTATTTTTTTAACTACTTTGTATATAACTTGTATTTGCTTATAGGGAAACAAATTCACCTGTATAAGAAAATTATTAGTTTCACAATGTCTACCTGCTGAACCATATAATCTTAATTCCAGAGGTGTGGAAACTCGGCACAGCAAGGTGAAACAACTCTTGCTCAACTTCATGTAGATCCAAGGCTTGTCTCCTATGCTTTGAATGTAAAAGTCTCCTTGTACATAAATACTGCAGATTCTGCTGGGGGAATTCGTGTTACCAAATTGCATGTTTTATGTAAGAAGCTTTCTCACAGTCTGTTCTCAGGTTTTTTAATAGATGTTTGCAGAAACTTGATCTAATGTAGGAGAGGCAATCCTACAATAATCCTTGTATTACACAAGTACTTATGTTGGTGTCCCACACACAAGCTCCTTCAGGTATATAGAAGGGTTTATATAGTTGTAAATTGCTGTATGTAGCTAAAGGCATGTTGTTGTTTGACAAAATGAGCAACTTTGTTGCAAGGATTTCCTTTATAAAGATAAATATTTTGACTCTGGTCTTTCAAACATGGCACAACTTTTTTTCCTGTTCAGAATCTTTGTCTGCCTGTTTAATTCAGATAAATGCTTTTGCTGTTTTTTGCAATTTATCTGTTAATAATGCAGTGTTATCATCTGCTAGTGCTGCTCCTCTGTTGATATTATCTCTGCAGCTCTCTGCTAGCAGATATATAGCTGCATGTATTATGTTGCTGCAGTCCTTTTCTCTCACTTTAAACAGATGCGAACCACTACATCTCATGCAAAGTTTTGTGACGTTTTCAGACTGAACTTCTACATCATTCTGTTCTAGGTGGTCCATTGGCAAAGTCCACACATGCATGCCTACTTTCCAGCTCTAACTTCCTGGCCTTCACTCCTTGGAGATATGTTGGCTGATGCAATTAACTGCTTGGGATTCACATGGGTAAATTTTTGGGGGCTATTTTAGACATTCCCCTCCTGTGTGTGATGTGTAAGAGCAGGTCATAGGCATTCTTTGTTGTACTCTGAGTCAGTATAATTATTTGTTTTAACCAACTGTACGTTGTTGCATAAATGAAAATTGTCACTTAAAAAAAAAAACAACCCAAAAGAACATATAAGAACAAGCATTAACTACTAGTAAGAGGTGAATGAAGAAAATATACTAGAAATGTCTGTTTTCAAATTCTTTGCATATCCCACTGTGAGCATTGTTCCTCATCATCTAGTCTTAGTGCCAAGACTGTTACACAAGCAGTGTAAGCAATAGAGCAGCCACCATCCATGACTGCAGGCTAGATTGGGCTCCATTCCAGTTCTCCTGCTCCTTTGAGAGAACACACTTCCTATTTTTCCTCTTCTGAAAATAATTGTTTGGTGGCCTGGGTCAGAATATCTGCGTATTTTGTATCCTCCTGCAGCAGCTACAGAGTACTACTTGCTTATGACTCTGCACACCTCAATAGTTTCTGAAGCTAGTGTTTTCCTCAGTGCCAAAGTTGCCCAGATTTTTAGATGTGTGTCTCTGTGTAAGAAAGTAGAAGCTTATAAACCTATAATAAATTGGTGGGTGTGGTCTCCATTTAGCTGTATCAGATTAGCTCGTTTCCTCTCAGCTCTCAGTTGGACCAGGGATCAGTGCCCAGGGTGAATTACAGCCTGATTCTCCTTTTAAATTTTTTTCTAGGCCTCCAGCCCAGCCTGCACAGAACTGGAAATGAATGTGATGGATTGGTTGGCTAAAATGCTGGGCCTTCCAGATAAATTCCTGCACCACCATCCCGACAGTGTGGGCGGAGGAGTATTACAGGTAGGGGAGATTAGAGATGGCCTCATCAATGTTTTGTTTTCAAGTGAATTTAAAAATGTGTGATAGTTTTCCTAGACACAAAACCAACAAAAAATTCTATATGGGTCTGAATCTCAATTTGGCAGTATCTTCCCAAATTTTAGTATTAAATGTGGAAGATTATAGAATAGAAGCTGCTATTGCTTTTAGTGCTGTGGTATGGACAAATAGCAGGTATTCTTGGGGTCTTTTTAAGGACAAAGGAGTCAGATTTCATTTCTTCAATCTGTTTCACATCACCAATATTTGCACTAAAGTGATTCTCACATAATTAGAGAAGGAACTCTTGTCACTATCCTTCTGCCACAGTTCTTAGCCATACAAGAAGTTTTTTTTCCTTTTTTTCTTGTCTACTTTTTGTCTCTGAGAGGTGCAAGATCAAGGCCTGAACTGTTACCTCCTTCCAGAAGACATAAGCAAGAGTTCCCTGGAATCAGTGCTGTGTCTTTGTTGTTATAAGGGGCTTTGATCATGTTTGTAATTTTATGGGAAATACTATGTTTTATCTGTAGAACAAAAGGAAAATGTGCTTTATTTACTCCCCAGAACTCGGTGCTGCATGTTAAAATATACAGCAGTTAAAAGGCTTTGTTTTGTGTTGCTGGCCCAGAGAGCTGCTCATCAGCTAATGACTCTCCACTGCATCAGAGAAAAGCAGGAGTAGGAATAAAAGAGGGGGTGGGCAGCTGGGCACTTCACTGATTTCAGCAGATCCCTGGCTGAATAGCAGTGAAGTAGCAGTTGCAGTAAATGAGCAATATCTTTGCAGAGCACTGTGAGTGAATCAACCTTGGTTGCGCTGCTGGCAGCAAGGAAGAACAAAATTCTGGAGATGAAGGTTTCTGAGCCAGACACGGATGAGTCCTCACTCAATTCTCGCCTCATTGCTTATGCATCTGATCAAGTAGGTCCTTACAATTCCAAGGAAAACAAATTGCTTCTGTTGTGTCGCTCAGCCTTTGCCATGTGAAGTTGCATTTCTACACAACATCACAGGAATACCTCACAAGCATGGACCAGTTCCCCTACTGGTGCTTTCTGCAGATGGGGGAACTAAATCAGTGTGGCAAGGTTTTTAGGGTCGTGGCAGTCCTCAAGAGATTGTTTCACATGACTATTTCTGCATTTCCTTCCCTTTTTTCACAAAGCCTTACTCCAGGAACTAGGTGCTGATCTCATGCTGCTTCATCTTGTGTTTCTTCCCAGCCTCCTTCTCCTCAGAGACAGGCACACTCAAGGCCTTGTTACCTAAAAGCTGCTCCTGGTTGTGGGCTCCATTGTTGGCTTTTGCCAGCAGACTTGTTCTGTCCTTGTGCTCCTGAACTGAGTAATTTTATTCTCCTGGGAAAACTGCCACAGGAGAGACACTCATGCTCATTCTCTCTTAGTATCACTAAAAGGACTTTGTCTTTTAAGGTGTTTTGCTTCATCCAGAAGTAAACGCACTTCAGGGGATTTGTCTTCTTATGGTAGGGAGGAGGGAGTAAACTGAGGTTGATTCATTTCTAGAGGCTCCTTTAAGAGTTAAATTTTTATAAATGGCCCTCCAAAAACAAGATGAGGATGCCTGTAATTATATTTTAGAAGCCAGTACCCAAGTAAATTAAGCATTCTTTGGAATTACAGTGTACTATTTCTTATAGTTACTCACAAAGAAGATGCTTTATTAAGACTTGTATTAATATGGATTACAATAAGGTCATTTTCTCTGTGTTTCTTGCCACTACTGTCTTTCATAAAGCCATAACTTACCACAGCTGTTCAGCCTCAGAGCTTGAGTTCTTCCTGTTTTTCTTGTTTTAAAGGCACATTCCTCTGTAGAAAAGGCTGGCTTGATTTCTCTTGTGAAGATAAAATTTCTGCCTGTGGATGAGAACTTTTCCCTCAGAGGTGAAACTTTGAAGAAAGCCATTGCAGAAGACAGAAAGAAAGGCCTAGTGCCAGTCTTTGTATGTTCAACTTTCTGGTTGGGGGTATTGACATAGTGTTACAGTCTTAATGTCAACACAAAATTACATATAAAAAATTTCTTGTTGTGTTAAAATACATTAGCTGAAGGTTCAAATGTATGCAAGAATTTCTTTTTTATTAAATAAAAAAGTTTAATGTTTTGACTGTCTGCAATAAACTGCTCACTTTTAAAGTGCTGCATCCCTATGTTAAAAGAAACCAAATCCATTATAGCAGGTTTGTTTTTTTCTAGGTTTGTGCAACTTTGGGTACAACTGGTGTCTGTGCTTTTGACAATCTCTCAGAACTGGGTCCAGTTTGTAAGTGTCTTTTTTTTTTTTTCCCACTGATTTTGATCTATGAAGGTATCTAGAAGATACTCTTAGACTTTTTCATGCCAAAACCAAAGAGAGCTGAGTTTTTCAGCTATGTCTCAGGGATGGCTGAAGTCAGTACAAGACTGCAGTGATTTCTGTATGATTTAGATTAGGATGCTAAAATACATTCTATTCGAGATGGATGAAATTTGCCAACTGATAAATCTTTAATGTGGTTATTCAGGAAATGTGTGGTACTGTTGTAGGATGGATACATTAATATTTAATCCAGCAAAGGAGTTTTGAAGGTAGATTCTGGTAGGACATCCTCTGAATCAACCAGTTTCATAAGTAAATTTGACATGGTTGCAAATTCTATTCCAGCATAAATTCTGAGCAGTAGCTGCTGAAGACCTGAGGAGCTTTCTCTTATGGGTTAGATTGTGGCTTCTATTTCTGGGTCCTTTTTTGCTTGACACTATGTCTTTATTTTGGCTTTGTGCAGCTGAGGGCTACTGGGGAATTTCACTTAATGAAAGGGCAGGTGAGAGAAATAAAATGTTAAAAAGACTTGCTCACATGAAATGTAGAATAGTGAATTTTGTTACAGAGTTCACCTGGTTTCAGCATTATCCTGTATTTTGGCATTAAGGATCCACACCTTTAGAATAAAACTAGGCTGTCAATTGCTCGTTTGACTCCTCCAAAACACTGCACCTGGTTTGCAGGGAGGAGAGATTGGCATGCCCTTTGATTCCCTGTATCCCTTACATAATAACAGTCTCCATTCCAACAGGTGGTGCTGAGGGACTCTGGCTTCACATTGATGCTGCATATGCAGGAACAGCATTTGTATGTCCTGAATTTCGATCGTTTTTGGATGGAATTGAATATGCAGATTCTTTTACTTTTAATCCTTCTAAGTGGATGATGGTCCATTTTGACTGCACTGGATTTTGGTGAGTATAGTCAAAGCACAAACAACACCAAAAGGATAACATGCAAATTGAAAAGCTTTTCTCTGCAGTTATTTTGCTAAATCTAGTTCCTTCTACAATCGACAGGGTTAAAGATAAATACAAGTTACATCAAACCTTCAGTGTTAACCCTGTCTACCTCAGACATGCCAATTCAGGAGCTGCAATTGACTTCATGGTAAGTTATTATTTAAGTTGATATTTTGTATTGCCTATAAAATTTTCAAACAGACACAAAACAATGTGAAATTCCTCTCACATTCTGGAGTATGCTTATCTTACAGCTGGTCTTACTACATAAACCAAATTATACTGAGATCCTAATGCAGGGAAAATAGCAAAATTTTGTAGTAAGCCCTGGTTATGAAGATTAATCATGAAATTTCTTTCAAATTGAAGTACTTAAGATTTTACACAGATGGAGATCAAGGCTTGCCTTTCTAATGCAAAAATTTCTGTTTATTGTGTTGCTGAAATAATTCCTACTGATGCCATTTTGGCTGGATTTCTTGTATCTGTTATATGTAATAAAAGAGAAAAAGAAGTAAGCAATGGAAAAGCCATGCTCTGAAATAGCAGGAGAAGGAATTACATTTTTTCTTCAGATTGAGGTATTCATAGGAGAGCTGAGGGGCATTTCACTGCAGATACATCTTACAGCAGATTTCAGTACAGTAATACAAAGGAATATTCACTGCCAATTATTTCTGCTATGATCTCACCCTAGTCCTGAAAAGATAATTGTTTTCTTGAAATCAATAGTGCTTTTCACTAGAGTGGAGAGAGGGTCGGATGGAAAAAGAAGATTTTGAGTCCCTCTTGTGGTTACATTGGATCTTGCATGTGATTGTGCAGCTTCCCTGAAATATTCCTTTACATGTTTTCTCACTCATTTCCTTGGAGTAGGTGTTACTTTGTCTGGAACTGTCTGCTGCAGTACCAAATCTTGCTTGGGAAAATGTTCAGGAAATTACAGGAGCTGAAGTGAGCACTAGTCAGTCCTGAAGTGTAAATGGCCACATCCTAATTGGATTATGTTCTAAATGCAAAAGGTTGTTGTTATAAACTGGTAATTAATTTAAAATTTTAAGCATATCTAAGCCATAAATTGAGGGGAATAGTCAGAATCTTATTTTTGCAAATAATCGAGAAATGTGGGGCCACAGTGTTTCTTTGATGGCTGTTTCCTAGGCTGAGCAGATTTTCAGTAATATGATACTATTCATCTCAAGAGAGGCTTCTGACCTGAGTCTGAAGCAAGAGGTGTGGCAGTGGAGGGGGAGCTCTGTTGTTTCTGCACTCACTGATGCACTGTTGTGTTTTCACAGCACTGGCAAATTCCACTGAGTCGCCGGTTTCGTTCTTTGAAGCTGTGGTTTGTGCTTCGTTCCTTTGGGGTGAAAAAGCTTCAAGCCCATGTCCGACAGGTGTGTGAATGACCAGTGTGTTATGCTCAGTTCTTGGCAGGTGGGCTTAGTAAACTCAGAGGTGCAGAGATGAGTAACAGAAATCCTCTCACACGCAAAGCTTGCCTGTGAATTCTAAATGTGTGCTGGTTTTACTCTAAAATAAGCTCGTAAAATAAGTAAAGGTTGACTGTGTAGACAAAACATTTCCAGTCCCCTTCTTGACAGCCCTGGACAATGGAAAGGGCCTTGGTCAGTCACTGCCTTCTGCACTTTACTGAGCCAAAATCTGGAGAAGCTTTCTTTGAGGTCAAGTGGCAGCTGTTTGGGAGGCAGGCTGCGATGAAGAGCTGAACCCATCACTATGAGGATGCTCAGGCTTAAGTCCCTGATGGAGTGTAAATACAAGAGGTCACATTGTGGGTCAATGGTTGCTGCAAAAGGACTCTAATTTGAGATGGCACATTTGGTTTTCAAACCTCCTAGAAAATCCCTATGTATAGGCCAGTTACTCATATTCATTGTCAAGGGTTGGGCCAAATAGAGACAGACTTTAAGTTTCTTAGCTTTGATGTAATTTTTCTGTTTGCTTTTATTCATACTTTGGGATGATGTGTTTTAGTAAGAAAAGGAATTCCTTTTAACTACACAGTTTAGCATCTTACAGTGGGTTTGTGACAAACAAATAGATAACTTTTTTTTTTCTCCTTAATTTTAGGGTACTGAAACAGCCAAATTCTTTGAATCCTTGGTTAAAAGTGA
Organism: Polioptila caerulea; assembly: GCA_013397295.1. Taxonomy (NCBI): domain Eukaryota; kingdom Metazoa; phylum Chordata; class Aves; order Passeriformes; family Certhiidae; genus Polioptila; species Polioptila caerulea. Next base: position 456,965 of record VYXF01012269.1, on the reverse strand, counting down.
CCCACTCTTTGAAATTCCTGCCAAGAGACATCTTGGACTGGTTGTATTTCGCCTAAAGGTAAGGACTGACCCTTTTTCACATCTCTTTGGAATGAACTCTGACATTAATAACTGTGAATATACTTCCATGTAAGAATTTGTGATTGCAATTCTTAGATATGTTTGGATGTCACTGGAAATTCTAACTACAGTATTTTTTTTATTATTCATATTTAAAACAGGGTCCCAACTGGCTGACAGAAAAACTTCTGAAAGAACTAAGCAGTTCTGGCAGGCTCTTCCTCATTCCAGCAACCATCCGTGACAAGTTCATCATTCGCTTTACAGTGACATCTCAGTTCACAACCAGGGAAGATATTCTGCAGGACTGGAGCATCATTCAACACACTGCAGCCCAAATCATTAGCCAGAATTATGGGTTGCACTACATCAATTCTGGTGATGGGGCAGAAATCCCCACTACTGTAGTTCAGCCTACTTCTCATGCCATTAGTAATGTTCCTCAGCTTTATTTAGATGGAGGGAAATACAAAACACCTTCCAGAAAAACTGTAGTTCAGCCTAAGAAATTTCCAGTAAGTCCCAGTGCGTGTGTGATTAGTCAGCAGGTGAAAGGTCAAGAGGATCCTCTGGATGACTGTTTTCCAGAAGATGTCCAAGATGTTACCAAACATAAGTTAACCTCTTTTTTATTCAGTTATTTATCTGTTCAAGGCAAGAAAAAGACAGCACGTTCCCTTAGCTGCACCAGTGTGCCAATGACTGGTAATCTGGAGCAATGTAACCCCAAAGCAGCAGCCACTGACAAGAAGGAGTCTCGTGCAAATGCCAGAGTTCTTTCCAGGCTGCCCGAAGACATGATGTTGTTCAAAAAAGGTGCCTTCAAAAAACTAATTAAATTCTACAGTGTCCCAAGCTTTCCAGAGTGTAGCATTCAGTGTGGCCTTCAGCTGCCTTGTTGTCCTCTGCAGGCCATTGTTTAACAAGTAACAGAGCTTGGTCCTTAGAAAGAGAACCAAAGTTTGCTTATTCACCTGCAATACTACCTGTTCTTTTGTTCAAAATATAAGCTGTGGCAATGACCACTGAGAAAATGCCTGTGCTTTTACTGGTGAAAACCTCATGTATTTATAGATTAAAATGTCAAATAAATCTTGTAAGCCTTTATCATGAAACTTTCTGTTTTATAGACTGTGGTAAAGAAAATGCCAGTTTCTACCTTACCAGTCCTGGTAATGGACACTTTCCAGCTGGTAGGCTGGAACCACTTTGACAAATATGCTTGCCCCAGGAGGAGATAAACAATTTAAGTCTCTATTTGCACCATTTTTCTTTGTTTGTTTGTTTGGTTTGGTTTTGTTTTTTGGGGTGTTTTCTTCGGTGGGGAGGAGGGGCTGATATCTTGACTTAAACTCTAGACTGATGTGAGGATCTGTGTGTGCAACATCAGTTTTGAACTGTGTGAAAAGAAGGATGTAACCTCTCTAAGAGATTTTGCTGCAGTAGGGCAATTTTCCCAGAGTTAAACACAGCAGCACTGCCAGTCCATCTGTTCTGATCTGCTAAGGGAGGCTTTGTGCAACCGTGTTACAAAACAGTTGCCCTTGCAGAGCACCTGTGGCCTTTCTCAGCCCTCCCTAAGGTCTGTACATCACAAATGCATGAGCAAAGAGAGGACGAATATTTCCCTCTCTCATAATGGAGAACTAAAGTTATGGAAGAAAGGGTCTCTACACAGCAAACAAATGTTTTGCTACAAGAGACCAGTGATTTATGTATATAAAAAACTAGGGGGGGAGAAAAATTTAATCAGGACAAATTTCAGTTTAGGGATAGTAGAGTTGAGTCAGGAATCATGGCGATTGCTAGGACTTTGTTCTGGGAAAGCACTGCTAGATGCTTGCTGCCTTCCTTGTAGTTGTTTCCAGACACCTACAGTCACCCTGTATGGAAGGCAGTGCACTCAGGTGGATCCTCCCTCTGATCCAGAGCAACAATTCCCAGGTTATAGAAACAATGAGCCTGGTTGGTGTCTAGACCCTTATACAACATCAGCTAAGATGCAGGTAGAATTGGAGTGGTTCTGTTTCATTTACACAATCTCATATTCACACTTTATTTCTGCTAAAAAATCGATAATCACATTTCATATCACTTCTAATAGTGCTATTAAATCTTTCTGTTTACACAAAGAAGCAATAAACACACAGTGAGGATGGCAGTCCCTTTGTGCCCAGTCTTAGATGTTTAAATTTATATTCAGCTATAGGAAGTACTGCCACTTGTAATTTATAAACATATCTAATGTGCTAGTGAGTAACAAAAGTGTGATAGAATTTTAGAAAATTATGGAAAGGCTTCTTTTCCCCACTTCCTGCCCTTTCCTCTACTGGTTTCTTTTATTATGTAATTTAATAGTATTTTATTAGACACTAGGAATCTTTTAAAGTATATTTTGGCTTCTTAACTTGGAATACTCCCTTGAAAGCATAAGACTTCTGTCAGCAACAGACTAGAATATGCATTTACGCAGAATAAAAATGTTGGCTCTATGTCTTTCAGGAAATACAGGGCAGAGGGCAATGCAGTAGATGGTAGAAATCAAAGATGAGCATGGAATGCTGGAATTGCAAAACACTGATTCAAGGAGTGATTCAAGAAAGAAATCTGAACCACTGAGCAAAGATAAATCGTGTGCATAAATTGCAAGGGAACTGTGGACCTGATTCTCTGTCTGGCTTATGGCTTTCATAAGGTGCTACAAAGGCTGATTGATCCTTTTTCCTCTACTAAATTCTAACTGCAGTTCTACCACTGTGACATTCATTTTATGCAAAAAATATTTTTGAAACGAAGGAGGAACAGACATAATTGAAGTGATCCAAACCATCCATAAAGCACCTATGAGTAGGTACCCTGTGCAGACAACAGCTTAGGTGCATCTTCAAAGGGGGCACTCTTTAAACACTCACAGTAATACCTTCACCTGGGCATCACCTGGCTTGGGTTAGGACATTTTGGATACAAAACCCCCAAAACTCACAATACCCAAAATGCAGGTCCACGGGTTTCTAGAGAACTCCTCCTTTTGGTGCAGCTCAAGTGCTCACATAAGGTAAGTGTTTGCTCTGTCCATTTTAACAGTATGTCAGTTAATGATTGCCATTGTTCCCCTATGCAAAAGAATGATTAATTCAAGCCAAAAGCTCCTCTGTTTTCCTTAAAAAAAGTTAATGTTAGTGTGCACTGAGATTACAGACCTCATTAAGAAAGGTTTTTGTTGGGCTTCCCCCTTTCCCTTTATGGTTAGATTTTCAGAAAAATGTACAAATATTCCCTGTTATTTAATTAGCAAACAACAACAACAACAAAGTGTTTAATGATGCCTGTGGCACACTGCATAGCTTATGCAAATATCTAATGACCTGGCAGCTTAGAGGTAAATAACCCCCAATAAACTTTCACTGAGTTAAATAACCCTTCAATAAACTTTGAAATCCACATTTTATTGTAGAGATAAGTTACTTTAATGACATAAAAACTGTATTACTGAATTCAGCATAGTTATTTCCTTAGTTATTCAGACAATCTTGAAGCAAACTCCCTGAATTTCACCCTTCTTGATTGGACCTAGGGCTCAGTGCTTCTGGGTGAAGTCTAAACTGCCATTACTGTGTATAAGGATGATCTTTTATTTCTTACTTTAAAAAAAACAATTATTTTTGATTTTTATATTTTGCTATGTGCCACTAAGGGGACAAACTCCTTCTCTCTTGTTCAGCCTTCTGCTGCCCTTTTATGTCAAATCTGATACTTGCCAGCACAAGGTGAGCAGATTCAGGTCATTAAACTTCCTCACTGCAGGTTTTCTTTCCCCTGCTAGATAAATTCCCTTTGCTGCTAGGTGAGCTGTGGCCAGCTCTGGAGCAGCACCGGCCCTGGCTGTCCAAGCAGGCTGGGCTGAGCAGATGGGGTCACTCCTCCGGGGGAGCCGCTGCAGTGGAAACCTGAGCCGGTGGATGGAGCCCAGCCTGGGCTGCCTTTCCTGCTCCCGGGACCCAGCCTGAGAACACGTGGGACTGAGCGAGGAGCTGGCAGGGGTGAACATTAACTGGTTCACATCTAGGGTAAATTTGGAGTATTAGACATTAGGATTTGGGTAAATTAGAGTGTTTTTGCACTTCTGTAACAGAGCTACTGTTTCAAACTGGTGCCTCGGGAGTTTTTTTTAGAAGTTGCTTCACACCTATAAACACTACAGAATATTTTTGGAAGTTTCGTATGTGAGGGCAACTGCCTGGGTAAAGTAGGAGAAATTAGTGGACCCTCTTAGCTAGGGTCACAGCCAGTATTTCCAAAGCATTGCTGAACTTCCATAACTAATTCCAGCTTCCTGCTCAGAGTGTGTAGTGGTTTTGTGCTCTGGTCCTTCAATGGGCTTTCTGAAGAAGTTTTTCTGTGTAACCTTTTCTTCTTCAGTTACATCTCTGACTTTCTCACGTGAGATGTAGAATTAGTTCTGTAACTTCAGAAGGGAATTGTAATCAACAGCCTGCAGAGCTGAAACCCTCAGGTTTATTGATCGTGAATGTAACATTTTGAAGGACCTTTGTTTGCCTTATTATTCAGGGCTAATTTGTTTTAAAACTCATAAATCTTCACACAATAAATACTTGGTTTGCTCACCAGATTTTGCACAATATATTGTTTTTCTAAGCTACTCCTTGAGATAAAGATTTTCCTCTGTTCTCCAGCTACATGTTTCTCACAAAGGTTTTCAGCTCAAATCTTTGCAGGGTTTGCCAAAAGGCAAAGATATCTTGCTGTGATCCACGAGATGTCACCAGAGGGCAACAAGTAACTGGAAGTTTGTGTTAAATTTGTATTCAGACTCAATGTACAGCTAATTAAGAGAAAGGTATGTAGAAAGAGAGCATGGGAATGCCCAGCACTCCTCATGCTGGCTGACATAGGATACTCCAGGCTGCAGCATTTTTGGTGCAGACAGCCTCTTCTCTTTTTTCTGTTTTGTTATGGTTTGATGGGAGCCCTTACTGTACTGCTACAAGTCAGAATACATCATTCCAGCCAGCTCAAGGGACAATAATTATACCACAAAATAACACTTACCTAACTACTGATGAATGGCAGAGAGATGGGACTCAGGCTGGATGACTGGTGGCTTCAGTGAACCTGTGTAACAGGTCAGCTGGGTTTGTTCTTTTTTGTTTGTTTCACCTGACCATTTCCACAGAAAATGCCAGCTGGGTATTTTTCAGGATTGCTAAATGGAAGCCTTCAAGCTTTGTTTTTCAGTTTCAAATGTCCTTCTGACGCATTTTAAATTAATAGCTACTACAGTTTCTACTAAAGGTTTATTTGCAGATTTACCACAGTTTTTCTCTAAGTTTTCAATCAGATGAGATAGGTTGACCTGATCTAATTAATTGGTGCTGCCAAAAGGGGTCATTCTGTGTCCCTGTCCTTCTGTGACCTTCTAGTTCCACTGCCTCCCTTGCTCCAGCTCTGATGCTCCTCTGACAGTTCAGTGATGGATTCAGCTCACTAAGCCAGTAAAAAACTGTATTTTTGGGGTGGGTTCTCTGTCAAATCACTGAGCAAAACTGGCTTATTGATGAGACATATTAGTAACAATACTAGGATTAATACAAAGGAAAGAATAAGGAAATAATAAACAACAGCTTGATCTCCCTTCCCTACATGCCTGCATCTCAAATTCTTCTGTTCCCTTCCCACTTGGGCAAGAGTATAAAGTATCTATGAACCAAAATAATTTTTGTAAATGTAAGAACCAGATTCATGGTTTGTGCAGAGATAAATCACCAAACCTACTGACAGCAGAGTTCAAGCCATTCCATTTTCACCCTCAGTGCCTGGCAGAGGTTCAGGAGATGAAGGTCAGTACATACATGCTCTGGCACTACTGAAACTGTGCTTACATCAGCAGTTTATTGGTACTTTTCCATATCTTTCCCCACTTCTGAGGGTAGATGCTCACAAATCTGTAATGCATCAGAGTTTCTGGTAGGTCAGCCAGGCAAGTTGACTTACTGATCCAGTTGCAGCTGAATTAACACCACAGGAATATTTTGCAATCACCAGCCTTGAAAAAAGCCCCCTTCAGAAGGAGCGAGCCACTCCTGTGACTAGAATTTCCAAGGAAGTCTTGTCTAGTGAATCTAGGGTCTTGTCAAGTCCCTCCTAAAATCGAGAAATTTGGAAGTTACAGGGTGCCTTTACTTTGCTGCATTCTGTTACAAGCTCTTTTATGTTCCTTTATGTTAAAGATGTTGCTTTTGAAAGAAAATGGTGTAACTGGCTGGGAATAAACCTGTCATGACTCATTAGACAATGCCACATAGACAGTCCAGATTTGTGTGTTGAAAGTGGAGATACACAGGAGATCTGCTATTGAAGCTAAAATTCTTCAGCTGTTTTGGATTGAGTAGTGAGCTTAGATTTAGTTCTCTGCTCTTTTTTGACTGGCTAAAGAATGTCTAGGTGAAGCTGTCTGAGTCACAGTGAGACTCATCTTTCTGTTGCAGAGGTGTTAGAAGCAACTGCTATGAAGTTCTAGGAACAAAAGTTTAATACTCTGCAGTGACATGTGAGAGATTCCTGGTGCTGGATGGTAACTAAATTCTTGGCACCGAGCCCATCGTCATATTTCTTGGATAGACGTGGTTGAGATTCATCAGAACAGATGTGCTCTCCAGGATCAGAGGAGGGAGCTGTCAAAGCTCAGGAATTATCTCCTCGTAGAGAACCTCCTAAAGGAGCCTTTCTCAATTCTCTTTCATGAAGTTGAGAAAATGTTTCCATCCCATGAATAGCTTTGGAATTCTGTAGGTTCATTACAGACACACATTCCAGAGCTATGGCAGCAGAGTTAGCTCAGAGTTCAGTTAGCTGGGTTAGCACAGGTACCCCAGTCACAGCAAGCTCTTTGTGCCCTCCTCTGCTGAAAACTTATCTGTCAAGAACTGGAGAGACCATGGGGACATGAAAGGGTAAGGATTAAGCAGAAAGCTTAGCTAAGAATTTAATAGTATTCATTTCCACCAAATTTTGGTTTTGCCATTTTCTTTTTTCATTTATGATGGAAGAGTAATTGACATCCTTGTGTCCAAATGCAATATTGTTTTTTTTAACCACTAACTTAAGCTTGATTCAGATTCAGCAGAAAACTCCCCATGACTTTATTAAATCCTCTGAAGGAGACACTCAAATCAAATCCTCCTTGTATAATTTCTTGCTATCCTACCATCAAGGCAAGACGACAGCAAACTTTTCACAGGCAGTCCAGTATGAGCAATGTTCACAGGTGCTGCCAACAGCAGCATCAAATGACAGGGTGTGCTTATCAAAGAACAGTGTTTTCTTAGAAAGAGGGGTGGGGAAGAGGCTTTGCTCTCACAGCCTTATTGCCTGGGCAGCAGCAATGAAGAGATGAGCTCTGCCATCAGGTTTAGTGTAAGGGTACTTCAGCCTCTTTCACATCAATAAACCCCTTCCAATTACGAGGTCAGTGGCTTGCTTGCAGCTGCCACTCACACAATGGTTAAAGGAACCAGAATTTGTATGATGTGATTTGGCTGCAATTCTAACTGTAGTGTTAGTGAGCAGAAAACTGAATGCAGTTGTTATTTCAAGGGCACAGCAAAGCTGTATTTAAAATTTCTATAAATATTCTTTAAGAAAGATATGAAGCAGTTTTCAAGTTTTAAATGCTTATGTACAACAGGCTGTGTTGCAAGATCATATATTTGAGATTAAAGACTTCAAATGTCCTAGAGCCACGAAGTCTACTTGGCAGCCTTGAGAGAAAGCATTGTCACAGTACTGACCCTGGAAAATGTTGGCAGATCGTGTTACTGTATACATGGAAATACTGGGCTGAATGAAATCTATCCCACCAAGTGATGTGCCTCTTGCTGCATGAACCTCCAGCATTTTTCAGTAGTCAGCACTGCACTGCCTCTGGAAATGACAGAGTGTAAAATGTCAGGGATTATGGCCACCAAATCTTTTGCCTTCATCGAACTTCATTCAGCTCTGTCACCTTTCTATAATAGAAACATTACATCTAAAATTAAAACAGGTATTTCTGTGTATGCTGAAACTCATCTTTATATGCACATACAGTGCAGCTAATCAGAATGTAGATTTCTGAAAACAGGGAGGAAAAGAAATTAATTATTAAGTCAGTCATTTCTTTGATGTAGCATAGTTTACAATTGGTCAGAAGGACAGTGGAAACTCTTATCTTCCTGAAATCGGGTGGATTCAGTCAACAAGGACTATTTTATTTGCTCTAAGTTCCAAATTTTTTTTACTACTTTTAAGCCAAAACTTTAGTCTAACAATTATCTCACCATAGCTCTGTCATTGTGTTTTCTATTTAATTGCAACCTTTATCTCCTCCCTGGCTGATGTCCTGCCCTTCATGTTTATGCACCTCTACTACTTGCACTGCTTCCTTGGCTCAGTTACTGAGCCTTACTTTGGGTAGGGCTACATAACTGTATTTCTCTAGATCCTTTTAGTATTTCAGCTACTTGGTTCCCAAAAAAGGAGTTAAATTATTTCCTAAGTGATCAGACATGCTTGAAATTCTGTGCAATGCATATTAATATTGATATATTATTTTGTATTACATATATTGAAGTGTGTTTTTTGATTGCATTATGCAGTTAATTTTAAAAGACATTTTAACAAATAGATGTGAAGAGCAATGTTTGGATAAATAAAATAAAATAATACACTAAGAATTGCCTCAAACCAACTGACTTATAATCTTAAAAAAATTTGATCTATTGCTACCTAAGTTTCCTCTAGAAAACATCTACAGAAGTCATCTACTTTCACCAAAGGAGGTTTATTTTCTTAAAGACAAGGAAGGTTTTGGCCTTGCTTCCAAGAACATGAGGTTACATGGCTCTGGGCTGCTTAAGTGCATCTGTATGTGCCTGTCCTCTCCTTCCCCTCCCTGCAACTTGAACCTGCTGGCTGCTTGCAGGCACATTTGGGAAAGGGTCATGGGCCTGAATGGTATGAGGTTTCTATGAGTTTCATGATAATAAAACTGGATAGGAATAAAGAGACCCCTTAAATGCCCCAGCAAAAAGGGGCAGAGCTATTAGACTCCAGTGTACCCACATAATGGAGATTCCTTATAAATTCTCATCTGTGATTGCAGTAAATGTGAATGAAGTAAATAGAAGTTTATGATTTAGCATTTACTGTAAGAATTGTAGAAAAATATAGGAGATCAGTTTCATCTCAGTTCTTGTGCTCACAGGAGTGTTTCATTCTGTAGTCAAAACTCCACTGTAGCAGATTGTGTCCAGTCTGGTGGACAATTTGGCATTAGCATGTCACACAGGGAAGATGTCCTGACAAGGAGGAACAGAAAATCTTCCAAGTATCCAGAACTGGCATGAGGGGAAAACTACAGGATCCCTCAATAACTACAGAGGATAAACAGGCAGAAGCCATGTGGAGTTTGTTAGGAAATTTAAATGGGGTTTGGTGAAGCTGGGACTAGGGAGAAAAAACTTCTTGCCATTTTATGTATGTAGCTTGTTTAGTTGGATACATTTAATTATATCTTTTGAGTGTGAAGAATGATAAAGCAAGATCTATATTATTAAATTAAAATAGAAATATCTTTCAAAGTACTTTGACAATAGTACACTGCTTTAGCTCTGTAATAAGTCACAAGTTGTAGTAAGATATTTTAAATTAGAGAAATCATTTTAATTGTGTGTGACAATATTTTGACTTTTTTTGGAGTTCAGAGTTAACTACAAAATTATAATCTGAAAAGGAGGGGAAAAAACATAATTTTAATGTTTTGAGTTGCATTTATTCTTTCCATTTGGAACAGTTCAGACTTTTGAACTTCAGGAAGTTTGAAACTTGCTTTCTAAGAAGCATAATGGATTCTTCTGTGTTGTTTCTGATAGCTAACAGATAAGATTTGCTGGGCCAAATTCTCTTCCTGGGGGTGATAGTCTGTTGGAATTTAGCAAGCAGTATCCTTGACAAGGCAGTAGAAGGAACTGAAGTGTCTTACACTTGTATTTTTGAGCAGATGAAGTTGTTGTAAGTAATGTAAAAACTGCTGAGTAGATGTAAATGTTAAGACCATGTCACACTAGATTTACCATTTTTTTAATCACTAATGCAGCAGAAATACAGGTAAGAAAAGGTAAGCTGCTCCTTAGCCTTACGTATTGTATTTCCCAAGTCACACGTGTTGCTGTACCACACTACAAATCTAAATAATAATTGAGGACCTCAGTTACTGGGCAGATCTAAGCCATAGTAAATTCCATTGGGACTTCTGTTTCTCTAATGGAGATGTTGAGAGATAAGATAGGTGAAGCTAAGACAAGGTACCATCCTAAAACATAGGTGAGTTTATACTGTGAACTTCAGTAACTCTGGTTTCATTGCCAAGGATCACTTCTCTCTACTATGTCCCCTGTTGCTTTTTCTAGTTCTGTAGTTTTAAAGTAGATTTTTACTACTTAGTATCTTATTTTCTCCTGCTGTTGGACCACAATGCTGCTTGTCAGTAGCTGGAATGACACTGTTTTAAATGCATTACCTAGTTATCAGAATCATATGGTTTTATATAAGCTGTTCAAGGCACCTTGTGTCATTCAAAAATGATGGATAGACTATTACAAAATGTGCATAGAGCCCCATGAAAAAATCCCAAACAAGTCACAACTTGCTAGTTAATATTGTAGGCCAAATTTCAGCAACAGAAAAGTGAAGCTCTTTCTTCTGTTTCAAGTGAAAATTCCATACTAAGGTGAGGTTTGCAGAGGAAGAAAGTATCTTTACTAGATCAGCATATAGTTTTAAGATAATTAGCAAGCCTCTGGTTAGTGGGATGAGTTTTCAAGGTGTTAAAATAATTCTAGCAATTTTGTGTAATAAAACTGACCATGTGATCTTCATAAAAAGATTTTTCATCCAAAAACTCAGTGCCTGCTTACACGACTACATGTTTACATAAACTTCTCGTATTTGAATGAACGAACGTGGCTTTTTCTAAATTTGAATAATCATTAGATCAAATCCTTCTTGTAGAAGTAGAGGAATAAAGAGCTGCCTACTATACAAAAACCAAGAGGACTCTTGTTTTGATGCCAGAGGGAACTGTAAGGACTGAAGCTTTCACACATCACAAATGCCAACTGCTGATGCCTGTATTGGATGTTAAGGAATAAAAAGATGTAAGCAAAGGAACAATAAGTAACTGCTGAGGGAGACAAATGAGGGGTTTTTCCCAGTGATCCAGAAGATGGTCAAGGGAGGACAGAAGCATCATGATACCTCTAGAGTGCATTGTAGATGGTTAGGGCGGTCTGGGGGTCAGATGACCAGCATAAGGGCTGGGAGGAAAATGCTCTTTACCATGAGTACAGGCTTCATGGTCAGGCTGCAAATGTGCCAGTTAGGAGAAGATTTCTGCTTTGATTGTAGTTAGATGAAGACTGGCTTATGTCCACGAGGAGCTACCCCTAAAAAAGGAAGAAAGAGACCTATGATATATGGGAAAGAATGTTTCCTCTGAAAAAAATTCTGAGCAGAAAAAAATGCAACCCAGAAGAAAAATTTTAAAAATGTTAGAGCACTCAGCAAAAACTTGTTGCAGTGATGGTGAGGGCTCTAAAAAGCATCAGACCTATGTAGTAAGTGGGGAAAGAAGTGTTGTGCAGAGTCAGAAGAACTATGTAAACTGAGTTGATAAAGAATGATTCAAAGGTCCAAAACTAGCTGATAAGTTGAAAAGGACAGAAAAGGAAGCAAGACCTTTGGATTTAGCCACAAGCCAATCATTAATTTTTTTAGAAGGTCAATGTGAGTAGAGTGACCTTAGCAAAATCAACTGAATCAAAAAGCAAGAATTTGAGCAGAACTAGCATAAA
>VYXF01012269.1:393523-443338 GCA_013397295.1 Polioptila caerulea | reverse complement strand
GGGGCGGGCCGTGCCGTGCCGTGCCGGGCCGGGCCGTGCCGGGCGCACATAAAGCGGAGCCGCGCGGAGCGGCGCCGTCGTGTCCGGCCGGCGGCGATGCTGCGAGTGCGGTGCCTGCGCGGGGGCAGCCGGGGGGCCGAGGCAGCGCACTACATCGGCTCGAGGGTTGGTGCCGGGGCCGCGCAGATCCGGGCCGGGGCCGGGGATGCTCCGCGGGCGGGGTCCCGAGCGGCGCCTTCCCGGGGCGCTGCGAGCGGAGGGTGCGGGACGGCCGCAGGCTGAGGGTCGCCCTGCATCCTCCCGCCCCAGCCTGCCAGTGCCGTGTTCCGATCGCCTTATCCTTCTAAACTCAGTGTGTCTTAAAAGGCGAATTTCCTTTCAGCATCTGCCAGGCTGCGGATAAATTAGAATGGCTGTAACAAGCCATTTGTGTTTCTGTTTACACTCCACATAACATACATTGCTTTGGGATCATGGTATTAAGGTATCTGTGGGCTGAGCCATAGCTTTTTGTCTGTCGTAAGGGAAGCATAATTTTAATTCTTATTTTTATTTCAAGCTTCGAGGAGCCTTTACAGGATGGGTGCAGCAAACTTTCCAGAGCACCCAGGCAGCTGCGGCCTCCCAGAACACCTGTGCTGCTGATGACAAGGCTACAAGCCCCGTGCCCAAGGACTGTCTTGTTTGCTCGTACAATGAATGGGATCCCCTGGAAGAAGTCATTGTGGGAAGAGCTGAAAATGCTTGTGTCCCACCTTTTTCTGTGGAGGTTAAGGTAAACAATAAAAACGAACCTTAAATAGAAAATGTGGAATTTATATTTAAAATTTACTTAAGCCTTACAATGCATAAGATGTGGTGTTTACTCTTGAGAATTCTTCTTTCAAGTTGTTTACATCTGTGGAACTTTACAGCATAGCCATGATGGTGAGGGATGTGATTATTTTCTTTGGACTTTCAACTGAATTAGCTGTTTTAACAGAAGTCAGTAGCGGGGACAACCTCTAATGTATACAATCTACTCTAGTAATACAGCCCTGCTGTTATCACAGTACACACACAAACTTCAGAGATGGTTGGTTGGACTGATGAAACTTTAATTTGGCTTGAAGCTAAGCAGGGTTACCACTTGAAAAAAAAGTGTAGTTTTCTACTTAGTAGTCTGAGCAAGATTCAGTTCTGTAGCTGTAGACCAACAGGATTCCTGTGTCAGGCAGCTCTGAAGTAGTTTACTGAAACTCCTGTGTGCACTCAGTAAACTCAGTAAATATTCTGTGGAAATACAAGGTCCACTGTTTTGTCAGGATTTTCCTGTGCCTAAAACTACATCAGCAACCTAAATAAATCCATGATTCTTTGTTCTCTGGAATCTTGTATTTAAAACAGCAACACTCAAATAGTGGGCTTGCTCCAGATTTTTGTGTTCTTCACCTGGACTTTAAAGTTGCTGAGTGTGTGTGTTACCTGCATCTGAGGCCATGCTCTTGAATCTTTCTCTTTCAATGTTGCAGCACAGCACTACCTGCAGGGCAGCTTGTAATCCATGGCTATCACAGCAAAATGAGCTGGCACATGGCTTCTGCCCAGGAGACTTTAGTAAAAACTTAAAGGATATCCTGACAAAGTTGAAGAGAAGACCTCATTAAAAAAAAATTAAAAATTATCTGACATTGAAAGAATGGCAAACAAATTGACTGAAAATGTGTTTAAAGTTAAAGTGCTGGAAATGGTCGTTTAGGGGAAGCTTGAGATGTACTTGTATAGAAGACTTCTCTTCCCTTAGCCCTTTTTATATTTCTATTTATTATTTGTTTAGAATCTGAATTATGTCTTTTGGAGACTCCAAAGATATCCTAGCAGCTTCAGAGAAGGAGGTGAATGAGGGCTGGCATTTCTAATATACAAGTGTATGTATGTGCATTTATGTAAGGCTGACATAATGAATGTACAGAAGGAGTAAGGAAAAAAAAGTTCTAGTATTTTACATTGTGACATTAAATGAGGCAAAATTCAGTTCCTAAGCAGGGGTCTGGGGCTTGTTTTAGCACCAGAAAGAATATTTCAAGTCTCTAACTTGCTGAAGTGTCACATGCTATACAAGTTTTACTGCCTATTAAGCCATAACTACTCACATGAGGTCAGAACTTCACTTTCTCTTACATGTGATATCAAAAGCTCAGTGAGGAATGTCAAAGTATAGGATTACCTCTGCAATTCAAATACCTATGATTTAGAGTTAAAGCAAGATTTAAATTTGCTTTATGTCAATTGCCAAGTCCACAACAGGTAATGGCAACAGAGCTAATTGAGATGTTGCTTCCTCCAGTTTTCTCTGCTTTTGTCTTAAATATTGCTGTAGAAACTGCAACAGTAACACCTGGAGGGTGTTGCTGAATAATCCAAGGAGTAGTCCAGTCCCACCTTGACATTATTTTTAATAATTAATACATTCATGATTGTTCAAATCTCCATGTGCCTGAAAGGTAAGGGAGGGGTGTGTGTGTGTGTGTTGCTCCAGTATTATCCAAAAGCCATAAATCCCTGCTCCTGCCCCTGTAAGCAGCAAAACTAGAGCTGATGGGTATCATGTGCTGTCTGCCGAGTGCATGAGGGTCACTGGTTATAAAAACTGCAGTTTAAAACTAATGAACTCTACACTTCTAAGGAAAATATGAAGCTTTGGATCTGAGACGCTCTAAAAAATGTATTGCAAATTGTAGCAGTTTGGTAAATACTTGTGTTGAGGTTGTGTTTTAAGATTGTATGTGTATTTATTTGTTAAATATTTAAATGCAGAAAGTATGGCTGCATTCAGCATGCTCTTCCACTTTGAGACAAGGGTTTGGTATGCTCAAGTGCTTTTGCTGTGATGTGGGAATGATGTGCTTGGCATAAGAAGGAGGAAGGAAGGAATTGAATAGGGAGCCCTGCATCTCTGATGAATATTTATGAGCTGACACTTTATTGCATATCCTTTTCAGAGCATGAAACAGGCTATGTAGAGGTAAACACAATATTTGAAAACTTGAAAAATCTTAACATTAATTAAAAAGATGTCCCTTTTTTGAATCAGCACTGCAATGCAAAATCCCACAACTGAGATGAATTCTGAAGCAGTTGAGTCAAGCAGTTGAACTTTATAGCTTTTGTTTTTCAGTATGTTTTGTGAATTACTTTAGATGAGCAGCATTATTGACACAGATCTTTATATCTTGAGTGAGAAGATGAGAGTGTGTACATGTGTTTACTACTGAATTAGGCAAAAAGAATTTTGATCTGAATTTAAGTTTTAATAGCCTAAATTTATTAACTGTCTTTACTAGGCTAAAGGTACATCTTGATAATTAATCTATTAGATAGTTAATTATTTTCCATGACAAATGTTTAATGTAAATAGCAACCATTAAGAACAATAATGCTGTTTTTTAAAGACATCTTTCCTTATAGAACACTCTTGAATTTCTTTCTGAAAAGAAAGTGTTTGTTTTAAATGTTGTATGTCCTATCCATGGTCCTTTTTGAACATTCTGAGCTGACTTGTGACCTGTGACCAAAGGGACCTGAAATGTCAACCCTGACTTGCTATAAAATACATGTCCCAGCCATACAGCCTTTTCCCAGTTATTTGGAAGGCAGGGAATGTGAGAAGTGTTACAGCATGAACCTTTATTCTGTTGTAGCTTTAAGATTACTCCATGCCATTAGTGCAACACAAGGTTGGCTCCTCAGGTTTGAAGAATAGCAGTGCTAGAGGTCGTGGTGGAGAGAGGAGCTGCACCTCTTAGGGATTGATGATGTTCACACACACCATGGCTGGCTCTGAAAATAACCAGCTTCAATGCACAGGATGAATTTATCTCATTAGCAGAACATGTTTCCATAGGAATGCTAAGCACTTCATGTGATCTGCATGTGACTTCTGACCAGCTGGCAAGTTTGAGGTGATCAAATTACCCAAGACCTCACTTACAGAAAAAGAACAAATTCCCTCAGGAAGGATGGGAAGAAGCTTCAGTACTGGAGGAGCACGATGGCCATGCTGAGGCTCTCTGTGTAAATGTTAAGGCTGAATTTTCTTACTTCTCTCTTGCCTTTATAGCATGAGGCAAATACCCAGAAATAGCAGAGGATAGAGTGAACAGCCTGGATTGTTAAAGGGGATCAGAAATGCCTTCAGATGGATGGCCTTGCATGCTTGGGGCTCAGTGGCAGTGCTGGCACAAGGAAAGGTCATCACTCTGATTTTGGTGAGAACATGGTGCTCTGGGAGGTAGAAAGGACTGCAGGGTCAGGAGACAACCTCATGTTTGGAAGGGCAGGGTCTTCTGCAGCCCCCTGCTGTCCCTCCAACTTGCTGACCTGTTCTGACCCCCTCTGCTGTCATTCCAGAAGGGCTCCATATGCACTTGTATCTCACCTAACACTGACATGACAGAGGAACATGAGATACAGCAAACTGAAGCAGCATCATTTGTTCTGTTTATATGTCTGTTTTCTCTCACCCATGAGAACTGGGACATTATTTTGAATTTGTTTTTAATTTAAGAAGGCTATCACAGCATTTCAGCAGAGGATTTAGGTCTGTAAATGTTGAAAATGCTTTAATCCAGACCTGGCAGGTTAATTTAGCATCTTTTAGACTGCTGCCTCCTCTAGACTGCTGCTGCACCTGGAGTATGGCCCCTTCTGGCCAGCCAGGCAGGTAACCTGTACTTGGGATGGCTTTAGAATTTCTGATGTCACCATTGTGATATTACTGAAGTGAGGTTGTAAGAAGGTGACTACAGATGTGTGCATTTTGCAGATGAGCTCAAGGTTGTTTTAATGTAAAAACATGTCTGATAGCCTTATTAAATAGCAGAGTCTACAGTGTTTGCCATGTTTGGTGTGTTTGCACAAGTGTTCTGTAATAGGGACCAAATGGCCACTGGCAACACTAGTCACAAAACTTACTGGAGTGTAATGTAGACAAAATATTGCAGGGATCAGATAAAAGGCACACTCCAACATATTGGGATCAAGGACAAGAAACTTTACACATTAAGAATTGTGTCTAATGCATCTATTACACTGCAAAAT
The DNA here is from genome assembly GCA_013397295.1 of Polioptila caerulea. NCBI lineage: Eukaryota > Metazoa > Chordata > Aves > Passeriformes > Certhiidae > Polioptila > Polioptila caerulea. The sequence goes on along the minus strand of VYXF01012269.1, from coordinate 438,259 downwards.
AACTGGTGCTTATACTTTGTCATTTCATGTCCTTTTGTTTTAGGCAAACACATATGAAAAATACTGGGGATTTTACCAGAAATTTGGAGGCCAGAGTTTCCCCAAAGACCATTTAAAAAAAGCTATTGCTGAAATTGAAGAGATGTGCAATATTTTGAAGAGAGAAGGTGTTATTGTCAAGAGGCCTGATCCAATTGACTGGTCTGTGAAGTATAAAACACCTGATTTTGAGTCTACAGGTAAATGTTTTTCCATTATTGAAGGTCTTGTCTGTTTAGCTCTTGTCTGAGACCATTTGGATGTCATCTAGTCTACCTTCAAGCTAGGAGTAGGATTATCACCAGCACTGAGTGAGGTCAGTGATTGTTTTCTGTAGCTAAGTCTTGGAAGATCTCCAGGGATGGAGATTCTGCCACCTGATTTGCTGACTGGCTTCAGTGCTGGGTGAATTTCCTGATGGAAGATCTTTGCCTGATACCCAGCCTGAACTTCCCACACCAGCATCTCTTGCCAGGTTCCCTCTCTACGTTGTCACTGCCACTGCCAAGAACTGCTCATCTGCCATGGCCCTTCAAGTGGCTGTAGAAGGTTTCTGCTTTGTCCCCTACTTGCCACATGAAAGTCAAGTGCTCAAAGTCCCTCTGCCCCTCTTAAGAGCTCTTTGTTGGATCCTGGAGTTGGATCCATCTTAAACTATGGAAGACAAAGCAGTTGGAAGCAACACTTTACCAGGAAGATCCTCACTAGCATCAAGGAAATCTGAATGTCCCTTTACCTACACACATTCCTCCATGTATGGCTTTGGTTACCTGCAGTGAGAGCACACCAAGCTTTGCATCAAATGTAGTTCTCAGTCTTCTTTCATGTAAAATACATTGTTAATTTTTTCTAGTGGGATTCAAATTCATTAAGGAACAGATAATGTAAAGGAAAAGTCTAATGGGACTTGTTTCTGCACTAGTTCTGTGTTCCATCAAATTCCTCTTCTGTGCTACTACTTTATAAAAGGATATAAAGAAATGCTGTTCACTTGGAAAATTTGCTGCCCATCATCACTTTCTAAAGTCATCTGGGTAATGCACAAACCTTGCTCTAGTTAATTTTCATTAGCCAAATTATGAATTGGAGGCTTGATGATGGATGGCTTTCATCTGGCTGTGAATCTGTTATGAGTGAGGCTTTGTAGCAAAAGCTCCACATTTTGTTTTTTGAATGAAAAATATTTCTTAAAAAAATTACTAAAGAATGTAAGGATCTGATATTATGTACTGGCTTCCTCACATTGTTAAGAATTATTTTTCCCATTATTTTGGCTAGAAATAATGGTAAAAAGAAAGGGAAAATGCCTGAGCTGAACGAGCTGAGAAAGGCATATTTGTGTCATTTAATGGCCACTTTCCTTGCAGGTATGTATGCTGCCATGCCAAGAGACATCCTGTTAGTGGTGGGAAATGAAATTATTGAAGCACCTATGGCTTGGCGTGCTCGGTTCTTTGAGTACAGGGCATATAGACGACTAATCAAAGATTATTTCAACAGTGGTGCTAAGTGGACAACTGCCCCCAAACCCACAATGGCAGATGAACTCTATGATCAGGTACTGCTTTAATTTTCCTTCAGAACTTCAGTTCTCGTTAGACAGAATTCTGTTGATAGTTTCAACCCGATATGTATGATTCACAAAATTGTGAGGGGGAATGGCACAAAACAGCTCTGGAGACTTGCTTTTTTTGTTTTTTTGTGGTTTTTCTAGTTTATGCAAACATGCTGCAGCCTTTCCAGCTGAAAGCCTTTCCAGTGTGTGCAGTTAGAGAACGAGGAACAGGAAGTTGTGTCTATTGAATTCCTCTGCTTTAAATTGTTTTGGTTACTGGCTGTAACTGAGCATTACTAAAGAGGAAGGAATGCTAGAAAAACAGCACAGAGATTACTTTCAAGAATAAGGATTCCCTGAGAATGTCCATATGTCCTGGGTGCATTAGGAAAGTGGGAAGGAATATATATTTTGTCACAGAAAAAAACACAACTCCTAATCCTTATTTTGCATGATGATAGGTATTTTGAAAGTTACATAAAAGAAATAGTGGATATAAACTGTATTTACCTTCCAAATATTTTGTGAATATTTTATTAATATTTTCCTAATAATTTTAACTTGGACCATTTTGGTTGTTTTATATTAGCCCCCCAATGCATCAGAACCTTGGTGACAGCATTTACAATAAATGCAGTGAACTAGATGTGAAATGATTGCAACTTTCTGGGAACAGTGTCATCAATGATACAAAGAAGACTTTGTTAAACAAAATTACCTTAGAGTCACCTTCAGCATTAGAAAACTTCTAGAGCCTGTAACTACTTACTGGTGTTTTAAATTTGTGCTGGATTTTTACATCTCACTTATCCTGAATTGCCCTGTTTAATTTTAAAATTATTTTTAATAATAAAGACCCATCTTCTATCTTGAAGTTCTGTTCCATTCTAAAATGTGGAAAAGTAAGGAGTCCCCATTTGTTAGGAAATAGCTTCTATTCCAGTATTTCTGTCATTGTGCAGTGATTTCTTGGACTGGTATTAAAGTCCACTGGTAATGAATACTTTTGATCATTAAGTCAGAACATTATCCACACAGTGGTTCTGAAGAGCAATTAATTTCTTGATATAACTCTTGTCTCATCTCATGACCTCTTCTTGAATGTGCTTAAAGCCTTTCACTTTTATGTCCACATTTAGACTTTCTTTTCTATTCTAATAAGATGTAATCAAAACCACCCCCAAGGAACACACTAGCTATCAATAGTAACATATTTTCCTAATTTCAAATTACTCTCCACTAGCAATTTTTTGGAGAACTTTCTTTTAACATCTCCGACCTAAAGTTGTTGATCTCTTTTCTACAATTAGAATTATCCAATCCACTCTGTTGAAGACAGGCACAAACTGGCTGCTCAGGGAAAATTTGTAACTACTGAATTTGAGCCATGCTTTGATGCTGCTGACTTCATTAGAGCTGGAAGAGATATCTTTGTACAAAGGAGCCAGGTAAGCAAAGCTTTCCTTCAACAGTTTTAATGTCTTTCTTAAAGACTGGTATTTTGTAATTTAAAATTCCTGAGCAGCATTAGAATAAGAGAGTTGGCAAAAGAAATTGCTCTTCATAGAATGTTTGATTTACAGGCTAAGACTGCCTTCCAGGCAAGAGGTTAGCTAAAGACACAAAACTCTCTGTTATACTGGCTTTAAATATTTAATGAAATAAAACTTTAGACAAACTAAAATTGGAGCAGTTTGTATTTCTAGCTAGTAAAGCTTAATTTGTCCTGTTTTTCAGGTTACAAACTACATGGGTATTGAATGGATGAGGCGACACCTTGCCCCAGACTATAGAGTGCACATAATATCCTTTAAGGATCCCAACCCTATGCACATTGATGCCACTTTTAACATCATTGGGCCTGGTCTTGTGCTCTCTAACCCAGACCGTCCCTGCCACCAGGTGAGAGTGTACAAGGAGGGGAAAGTGTTTTGTGTTTAAAAACCACTCAGCTGGGTAATTGCTATTCCACACATTCCACTGTGTGTTGCTTTCTAGGTCCATGGTTAAATATGATGGAAGTAATCTAATTTTTAGTAATGTATCAAAGCAAGCACCTGGGATATACTACTTCTCTGAACACTTCCACTACTGAAATACTTTAATTGTATCCTAAGAGAAACTGAAGGGTTTCTGCTGCTCAGATGAGAAATCTCCCTTTTTATTCCTGTTTTGGAAGCCTCTCCTTTGGTATTATTTGAACCAATAGTAGGAAGCTGAGAGTTGCTCAGGCATTCAGCTTTGAATACCTTCTGAAGAGTAGGGAAGAGGAGAGGTATGTAAAACCTGTATGATATGTAAAAAAAAGTGACTATTGCTGAGCAGCACAATGAGATCAGAAAGCCTTCCAGGGAGAGAGAGCTCCTCTCTGTTACAGCCACGTTACCTCATGCAGTGCTTGAGATTTTTGTGAGGATCCCTGTGACTTCAGGAGCTGTACAACCACCTGGGACTAGCTGAGCTGAATCAGAGGGGTGCAGCTGGGTGCAGGATGTTAGAGCCATGTGCAGAGCACAGCTCCTAAGAGCAGTGTTAGTCTCTTCTTAGCAAATGGTTTCAGTGCAAAGGGTCTAACTGATGCATACATCCTGAGAATATAATTTTTAAAACTATCTTATTTTTTCCTCCTTCTCCCCTTTCCACAGTTTTCATAATGTTACTTGGAAGAGGATGTTCTTCTTGGACTCATTGTATTAAACCCATGTTCTGGGACTTTTTTCAGGGAAAACTGCTGTCTGTGTAGATAGAAAAGATAAATGCAGTTTGCTTTCATAAAAACCGGTTTGGCAGTTCTGGATGACCAGGGAGTGGTGGGGGTGTGTGTGAATGGTGCAGATGAAACGGGGCTTTTCTTGGCTGGTGCGGATGAAAGGGAGCTTTTTAAAATCCTGGCAGGCTGGGCTGGTTATTGAGTGCTCGGGATTGGGGCTCCACCTCGTGGTACCGCTGGAACACTCTTCATCTATTCAGACAGTGAAGATGAAAAGTCAATTCTCCTTGGCCAAATTTTCCTCCTCTTAATTTTAACTTAATTGGGTAAATCTTAGAGACACAAATTATTCCTTGGGATGCCCATACATTGTTCTCTTTGTTAAATGAACTGCATATTAATTTTCTTATAAAGTGTGAAGTAATTTTGTGTTATTTCTGATGAGTTTGTTTTTAGAAATACCAGTGTAACTTATATTAATGGCTTTTATAATTATATGGAAAGAAATAACACACACAAAAAAGATAATTGAATGTTTCAGTTGCTACCGAACATTTACGTAACAAACTCCAAACTGCAAATGCTACCTTCTGTCTTTAACACACCTAGCATATATAAAGCCAATAGCAATAAATGCTATTGGCATGCAAAATCTAAAAAGACTTTTAAAAATGCTTGTATGAAAGCTGGGTTTGTAGATGAAGCCTGAATGAGGGCCAGAATAGTGAACAGAGGGCAGGGGGTGTCATGAATATTGGAATATTCTGGGAAAATCTGGCAAAGGTTGGAGAGCATAATGTGATACTCTAAGAACTCTCTTGAGAATATATTTCATTGCTTTTCCAGATTGAGCTCTTCAAGAAAGCCGGCTGGACTGTGATTCAACCCCCAGTGCCACTCATCCCAGATGGTACAGTCACCCTTCCTTTCTAAGGGTTCCAAGAGTACTCATGAGGGTATTAACATGGAGTAATGTTGGTACACTGCAAGGTTTACTCTCCTGTTTTAGATCACCCACTGTGGATGTCTTCTAAGTGGCTCTCCATGAATGTCCTAATGCTGGATGAGAAACGTGTGATGGTGGATGCCAATGAGACATCGATTCAGAAGATGTTTGAAAAGCTGGGTATGTCCTAACATACTTCTACACACACTTAAAAGAAAATTATTGTGTTTCTAGCCAGGGTAAATGGAGGTTTCACTGAAAGTAGTTAAAGCAGCCAGCACTGGAAAAAGTACTCAAACAGCTGGATTAGCAAGTAAGAACAATTCAGTGATTTTTCTCCTGAATTCTTCAGTCATAGAAATATGGTCCTCTTTTGCCCCCTACAGCTTGCAGCACATAAAGGTATGAGTAGCAACCAAAGTTATTGCTAGGATGCCTTTGAATGAGCTTTTTTAATGTAAACTGTCCAGTTTGAGGTCAACATCTGTCTTGCAGAGGTTGAGTGCACCTATTGCTGAATGATATAGAGCTGGGAATCCATCTTTGCCAAAATGCTTTCAGATTTTTCTAGTTACAAACTCATTGTATTTTAAAATGTCAAATTAAGACCACTTAACTCAGATATTTCTGCTCATTTATGGAGAATCTCAGTCCTGTGAGATGTAACTTCATGATAATGTGGAATTCCTTCAGCTTCACAGTGGCAAGAGAACTGAATTTTAACATAAAATATGGAAGTTTTATTACGCCCAGCTGCTCAGTCTTAGGTTGTTTTATTGCATGACCAAAGAGTTGAGGATTTTAAAATACATGAAAGCACTTAAAGAATGAGGCTGTTAATGCCAATCATGGCTTGTCTTTCACCCTTCAACTTCACAGTCTATGTGACTTCTAAATAAACTCTGAATAAAGTCAGAAAATAAATAAATAAAGACTTTATTTTCTAAATAAAGTCAGAAAGTTTGTAGGACTGAGATGGGTCTACTGGGAACAAAACTATTGCTGACCTAGGAGATAGATTCTACTGAGCTGCTCCTGAAAGTGCCAAGAAGCAAAAAGGCAAACTCTGACAGAGAAGTTGTCTGATCCTTTGTATAAGCTGAGCCACAGCTGAAACATCCATCAGAGCTGAAAAGAAGGGGTAGGAAGCTTAACCTAGGTAGTAAGAGCCTCTTTTCCCTTTCAGAGAAAGAGGGAGTCAGAGCTATCTACCTTGAATACTTCTTTTCCTGAGAGGCACTTGAAAGAGCACATTCAGTGTAGACTCATAAATCCTCACACATATTTATGAAAATGTGTCCTGATCATATACTGTGACAGAAATTCAGCTAATTCTTCAGGTGCTTCAAAGAATACTTGTATCTTTTTAGTACTGGCACATCATAACACATCAGACACTGGCTGTGCTCCAGACACTGTTTATTCCTGAGGGTATCACCAGAATAAAGAAGGAGCTATGTTCCTAATTTGTTCTCTGCCTAGAATTTGGGAGAACAAATTCTTAACAAACTAGTAGGAAACACCTCCCACATTTACATCTAGCCATACGACCTCGTCCGATGTTCTGATCAGAGCTTGCCATGGGAAGTTGAGAATCGAATTTCTACCCTGTATATTTCTTCCAGGCATTTCTACAATTAAAGTGAACATTCGCCACGCCAACTCTCTGGGGGGCGGCTTCCACTGCTGGACGTGTGACATCCGCCGCCGTGGCACCCTGCAGTCCTACTTGGACTAGGAATGGGCCCAGAGGTAGTGCAGTTCAGCTTCTAAAATAGGCATAGGAAATGAGCAAATCACTGTCACTCTTGCTAAAATGGCTGCATGAGCTCTGGTGCTTGGTAGGTGGGGTCCTCATAATGGTCTGGGTAATGTTTTATTCTCAAATACCCTTCACTTTCAGTAGGATAATTGAAACTACTTCCATCGGCAATACAGGTTTTCTGGCTGCCTTTTTGAAAGACATCCTTCATCTATGAAGCCTTTTCACATTGGCTTTGAATGTAAAAGCTTGACAAGATAGCTAAAAGGTCTTGTTAGAATAGCTTGGCCACTAATACTGGATATCTACCTCTGTCTAGTTACCTTATCAAATAGGCAGCTTGAAATGTGAAACTTGAGGAAACTTTTCTTATTCCTTTTAACCACTTCAGCATTCTAATATATTCATCTAATGAAGTTGAAATAGATGCAACTGTATAGATCTCTTAGGGAACAAAGTAATTTTATCATGTTTTTCATGTCTAGTCATACAGATATTTACAGAGAATTTTCAGTATGATCTAACTTTGAAAACATGTTCACTTACTTGCCATGTTCTTCTACATTTTCTTCTGATGCATGTCATGCACCTGAGTACTTTTTTTATATTGTTTTTTGTATTGCTGAAATTGGGTTTTATTTAACTTTTAAGTGTACAAATGATAGCTAATATTCTGCTTGTACAGGTTTCACTCTAAGTTGTTTACATAACTTAAAAAGAGGCACAAAAGAAAAACCCAACAATAACTCCCCCCAACCTTAAGCTTCTGACATCTTACAACCCGGACTTCCTTCAGCTGTAGCAGATACAGAAATATGTATCAAACATGCCTGATGCCGTGGAGGAATTTGAGTTTTGATTCTTGAATATGTACTTTTTATGCTAATAAAGTTTTTTGCATTCTCAATTTGTTGCCTTTCTGTTAATGTGTAAGTATGAAAAGTCTGGATGGAGACAAAATACACATGGAATTTTTTACTTCCCTGTAAAATAGGTAACACCTTAAACTCTTGTATAATGCAGAAAACCTTTGTATAAAATGAGTGTATTACTCATATGCCATGTTTCTACTTCTGTTTTTCACAGAAGGATGACTGGTGGGGGAAAGTACCATTGATATTTCTTGCTACATTGTGGAGGACTCTACTATTACGATGCAGTGTACCCTGACAGGAAAGATGTCAGGCAGAACATGCTCACATACTAGCTGTATGGCCATATTTCAGAGTTGGGTAGGGCCAAACAGGTCAAATATCAACAATCTAGAAGCTTTGACATCTGCAAAAGGCAAAGAGTTAATTAGATACATGCCAGCACTTAAAGAGGTAGAGATGGTGTCTATTTTCCCTTTACAATCAAGGCTTTATAGACAATGGAAATTTGTCTGTGTCTTCCTCTACCCAAGCTTTGTTTTCCACTCTTGGCCCTGGAGCTGGGCAGCTGCATTAGGGCAGCATTCACAGCAGGCTGTCTCTCCCATTGCTCTGCATGCTGCAGTGCCAAAATGTCTCTGTGTCTGTGCTTGGCATAAGATACCACCAGCTATGGTTGAAACCACAAGAAACTGGCCAAATGTGGATTAAAAACAGACATGTGCACCCTGGATGCCTCAGGATCAAGGAGACTATATTTTCGTATCGTGTTACACATGACCTTCTGGTTTTATAAAAATTTCAGCCTTTTCCCAGTTTTTTTTTTTTTTTTGTTTATCCTTTATTAATTAAAAAAAAAATCTTAAATTGTGCACACAGTAGCAAGTCTTTCAGCTTGAACACCACCATTATGTTTCTCAAGTTGTTTGGGTTTTTTTTCTGCCAATAATACAATTTCTTTTACCTAATCCATGGATCCTTTGACTGGTTTGGGAACAGACTTGTCTCTTAAATCATATTTCTTTCAACATGAAAGGCAGAGAGGTTGTTCCATTTGAGCAGAAGCTTCCTCTTCAATATCAGCAGTAGTGTCAGAATAGAGATTGTAGACACACAGTAGCAGGAACGCTACTGTAGTTTTACTACCATCATTTTGGGACAGATCAGGATCTGGTGCTGTGAATATTTTTGGGACTTTCTCAGACCTGACTCTTTCACTGACCATAAAGCAGACAATCAGTCCATTTCCATGTTAAGTTGCAAGGGAACTACACTTGGGTACTCCATGAGGAACAGTGAGTGAGTGAGTGCCTGGGACTTGCTCCAGCCTACAAAAGCAAGGACTATTTAGGAACAAGGTGGGATATTCTCTATGTCTTCTGCAGCACAAGACCAGGGAGGACAAAGCTTGTATCTCTCCTGGAACAGTAATATTTTCCCTCCAGTGCAGGGAGCAGTTTATTCACAGGTATGTTTACAAATGTCCCTTGGGTGGATGTGCATGTCTGAATTGCCAAATGTAAAACTGCCCTGTCTCACAATCTCTTCTGTGCTATCAGTGTCAGTTGGAGATATGATTGTGCAGCTATAGGAGAGAATTTATCAAGTGGAATGCAATGACAAAAAGAGTTCAAAGGTAAATTTTAAAGCTCTAAGGGGCTTTCTTCAGAGTGGAGTAACTTGAAAAATACTGATAAGAGGCAACATTTTCCCCAGTAACCAGCTCCGGAGGGAGTAATACAGAGACAGCAAAACCTTTAGAGGAATGATGAAGGGAACATGATATGTAATAGTGTTGTGGTGGATGCCACCACATAACAGTAATACACATAATCTTCTGAGTTATTTTTGTTCTTGCATAGAGGGAGGTCAGCCTGTGTCACAGTCGGTTTTGGTTAGACAAGAACCTGCAAATGGGATTCTGCAGTGAGAAACAGACTTGGTTTTTGCTCTGATATTGAATTACAAGCAATTTTGTGAAGCCAAATTACATGTGGCCAACAGGATCCTATTGGAAGCAGGCATGATGGTGTTTGACCACCTCTGTTTCAGACTGCAGTTTATATGTAAATAAAGCAAATTGAATGGGGGCTGGACTTGAGTTCTCCATAATTATTTTTTACTGGCTATGCAGGCCTTACATACTTCAAAGAGGTTCAGCTTCAGCTCTCAAAGCAGACAGTCTAAAGCTGCACTTAGAGCTCTAAGGGCAGAAATGATAAATCAGTTGGCCAATTCAAAACAGAGATTTACAAGGTGGGCTCAATCAGCTGCAGGGAATTAGCTGACCACTCCCTGGGCAGGGGCTCTGGGATTTTCCCCCCATTTTCCTGCTGAAACTAGGCTCCAATAAACTTGCTGGTTATGACAAGGCATGTGTACTCACACAGATGCCTGTAATAAAGGCTCTTCATGTCTGCTTTTTAGATAAGATACAATTCTTAACGTACCAGCACCAGGCCAGAGAGGCTATGGGAAGAAGGTAAAGTCTCTGAGGCAGGAATAACCTCCTGTTTGTATGTGGAGCTCATGGTTGGGAATGCTGAGGGCCAATGTGAGACAAACTGCAGGAAGGGAGGGGGGTGTTTGCTCTACTTAGTGGGCAAAAGGGAAGGAATGGTTTTTTTCCAGTCAGTTGCTTTGAGCTATAGCTGTCCTGGCAGAAATGGATTGTTTCTTGCTTCAGTGTTTTCTGAGTGTTTCTGCTGTCCAGTTTTAAATACTCTCTTTTGGCTCCACTACTTGCCACCCATATGATTAAAAACCCAAACTCAAAAGCCTGGTGTACAGTTCTGCAACTGCTGTTAATGCCCAACAAGGGTAGGCTGATGTCTACTTGCCTCCATTTAAAATTAGTCTTGGTTTTTAGGCCAGAAATTAGGGCCATTGAAGAATTTTTTTTTTCTTTTCTGGTGTTATGCAGTGCAGGTGGAAATCTGAGTGTTGGACCCATGGTAGTTCTGGTAGTTAAAGATGCTACTGGAATTGATTTCCCTGTCCCAGCATTCTATCTGAGGCACTTTACTCTTGCTAGGGATCAACCCAGTGTATGTAGCTGTGCTGAAACTGTCAGGATACCCCTCAGCCTCCAGCATTTATCATTTCCCGAGAGGGTCTGCTGCTGCTTTTCCTTCTGCTGGAGCATTCTCTGAGCTTAATTAAGCAGGCAGGAAATAGCTTTATGATAATGAATGATGTCCCAAGTTAGTAGTTCATTCATTAGTTTATAGCAAATTGTCACAAGTTATGGCTTAATGAAGTCAAATACGTGAATGAGAAACACAACCTTCCAAAGAGTTTTTTACTGCTATGTTATTTTTATAAGATTGGGAGTGTGATAAATTGTGCAGCCCCACAAAAAATTAACTACCAAAATCCAAGGCAAGCTCTGTAACAGTTTACACCCTCTCTCTGCTCACTCTATGTCTCAAATTACATGAGAGAGGGAGAATGAGGGAGAAACTCTTTATCTGAGACCCAGAGAGAGTGACTCTTGCTGGCAGAGACTGAAGTACTCCCTCATTTATGTTAATCCATATATTATCTACAGGGATGATCATTAAAGGACCTGATAGACTTAACTATGCTTCTGCAGGTAGAGAAAAAGTGTAGAAACACTGGTTTGTGTTTTTGTGTTTGCATCTAACTGGTGTTGTTTCCCAGCATGTAATATTCCTGTCCTGCTGCATCAGAGGATTTTTTGGTTTTAACATTCCAGTACTTAGCTTTAGGGAGTTTTGGATGTTCACCTCATCAGTTTGTGGTACTGGATGCTGCAGTGACAAACCCAGTGTGATTAAAATTGTGGCCTTGTCCCATGTGAGGCACTTGGAGAAAGGCATATTTGGAAAATTGCATGTAATGGGATGAAGGCCGAGTTGTTAACAGGTTTGGATGGGTGTGTCTCTGTGTAGCACTTAAGGCAACCTAATTCCTGCTGGGCTTTCCCTACAGCTGCAGGCAATGAGATGGAGAAAGGATGGTGGTCACTGTGGCTCGGTGTCCTTGCAGCTGCTCCACGAATTTAGGAAAGCATTAACTGTTTTTGTACAGTTGTGCTTAACCTTCTTCTTGAGTATGGCCTCTCACCCACCCTGTTTTACATGCTCAATCTTGCCTTCATCTTTTTATGTTCACCACTGTGGCAGATGAGTATTTAGCTCATTTATGGACTTAGAGTTATGTACTGATTTTGTTGTGACTGTATGTTCGTTTTGGCTGGGACACAGTTAACTTCTTCTCAGTAGTTGGTGTCGGGATTTGTTTTGGATTTGTGCTGGGAACAGTGTTGATAACACAGGGATGTTGTAGTTACTGCTGAGCAGAGCTTTCACAGGGCCAAGGGCGTTCTTCTTCAAGGAGCTGTGAGAGGACAGGGCTGTGACAGCTGATCCCAACTGGCCTGAGGAATATCCCAGACCATGCTCAGCATAGAAAGCATGGGGGGAAAAGGAGGAAGAGGGTGATGTTTGAAATGATGGTGTTTGTCTTAAGTCACTGTTAGCTTTGATGGAGTCTTGCTCTCCTGAACAGCCTGCCCATGGAAAGTGGTGAATAAATCCCTTGTTTTGCCNCTGCTGAGCAGAGCTTTCACAGGGCCAAGGGCGTTCTTCTTCAAGGAGCTGTGAGAGGACAGGGCTGTGACAGCTGATCCCAACTGGCCTGAGGAATATCCCAGACCATGCTCAGCATAGAAAGCATGGGGGGAAAAGGAGGAAGAGGGTGATGTTTGAAATGATGGTGTTTGTCTTAAGTCACTGTTAGCTTTGATGGAGCCTTGCTCTCCTGAACAGCCTGCCCATGGAAAGTGGTGAATAAATCCCTTGTTTTGCCTTCCTTGTGTGCACAGCTTTTGCTTTACCCATTGAACTGTTTATTTCAACCCATGAGCTTTGTCACTTTTACCTTTCCAGTTCCCCATCCCCCCAGGGAAAGTGAGGGAGAGGCTCCTTGGGGCTTCATTGCTGCCTGGGGGTAAAACAGAGCAGTGTGAGAGTTGTTAATTCAGGCTATGTCTCTGCATTACTTAGAGTCTGTGGGAGCAGCCTCATTTCTTTTCCACTGAACAACCAAAAAATAGTCTCTGCCTTTGCACTGGTCTTTATTTCCATAATTTGGGAGTTACTGGGCTATAGGTGCTATTTACACAGCTAATTTCAAGCTCTTAAAATATTTTTTAGTAATGGTGGATTTCTCCACAGCCGCATATGTCTTATTTTGTCCATAAGATGATGTTGATATTCTGACCTTATTGTGAGCTGTGTCTAGGACAAGAGAAGTTTAATTCCAACACCAAATGTCAGATTTTATCCAGGAAGTGCTGGCAAAGCCCAGTGACAGCAGCACTAGAGGGTGCTGCTGTGACGCCAGTAGCTTTCCTCCAGCCTACCCTAAGGGATGTTTCAGAACCATTTTTTGTTTGCTCGTCTTGTTTCTGGTAATGTTTTGATCAAAGTCGTTGAAAACACCTCAAGATTTTTCCCAGCTGTAGATACAATTTGTTTGATAATACACAAAGTACTATTTCTCAGCATCAAAAAAGTACCTATCTATACCCATGAAAACAATGGCTCTGAGTGTAGGGACAGAGACATTTCTTTAAGGGCTGGCTGTATTGTTTAGACTTGCATAGATTGTCAAAAATGAAATTAGGGCCAAATGAGGATGATTGTTGCCTTTTTAAACCTCCCTCACATGGGCTGAGCATCACAGGTTTTCACATAGCCATTAACTTTAAAACTGTGGCCCAAAAGCCACGTGTTAATAGTGTCATCCTCTGTTCTTTTAGATATCTTCTTGGGATTCAGTTATGCCTCCTTCTTTACAGGAAATTAACACCAAGTCTTGGTATTTTATTGAGACCAATTACAGGTGAGATTTCTGCCGATGATGTGCTCTATCTTAGCAGTTCCTGTTCCCTCAGATTACTTCTAGAGTATTTCCTTCAGTTAATGAAAATATACTGCTTGCTCTTAGGGATATAAAATGTATTTGGAAGAACTAGAATTTAAAATTACCTAGAACCTATTCACATTACCCCTAAGAAATTCCAACTCATTAGGACAAAATGCAATTTAAATTTCTACAGAAGCAGGAATTGCTTGCAAATTGCACATTATTTCTTTGGCAAGTTGAAATATCATCTTGGTAGAACCTCATTTATGCTCCATTTTTGAACAGCAAATTTAAATCCAAATGCAATCTCTCCTGTTTCTTCTTTTGTTTATATTACTTCTGAGTCAGCAAGGCACTGAATAACTCCTGGGCTTGATGTTTATAGGGGTGTTGGGTAGAGTTTGGTCCTATCTCGCTGTAATACTGAGCTATGTTCAAGGGAGCTGCAGTTCAGTGACCCAGGTTGTGTTACTCAGCTCATGCAGAACCTGGGAGGTTTTGTCCTGCAGCTGTCTAGTGAGCAACACAACTGCCACTGAGCATGGGCATCCATGTGGAATAGGAAGTGATAACACATTTGGGGTTTTTTAAATATCATTGAAAGTGCCATTACTTAACACTTCAAATCAATATTTACCTAGTACTTAATACATGCAAGTATTTGGTTTACCACAGACTTTTCTCTCATGGGAGAAAACAGCCATTGCATCTTTCAGTGTGGGAGTGGCAATAGAGGGTGTGGGCTTGCTGTTCTCAAGAGTCATAAATTTTGGAGACTGAGAAATTGCATACAACCCTCTTCATTTCAGGGTGAGAATGTGTGAACCAAATTTCTTTGGTCTTGTGGTGGGATGCTGACATCAAGAGCTGGCATCTCATGTTGCAAGGTGTTATGGAGCCCCAGGGAGTTCCTGGAAAGAAGGGTGAAATGGGAATTATTGTCTTGGCTTGAAAAAAGGCATGAAGAAACCTCATTCTTCTGCAAAGCAAAGGCCTCCTAAAAGAGTCTCCTGCAGCATCCTGTACAAGGTACCTGACATGGCTTTCTTTGGTGGGACAGGTTTCTCCTCCAACCCTATTTACAAAGCCCCATTTCTTGGGAGAGCCCAAGGGCTGTCAGCAAGATAGTAAATTTTGTCATGAAATGAGGAAAAAGAAGCATTGTAAAGACTGAATTACTTGGCTAAAGGTGAAAGAGGAAACCAGACTAGACATGGAGATAAGTTCTCTGTCTTTTATGTGTGTGGCTTGTACTTTAACCACATTGCCATTCTCTTTTCTATATATCCAGTAATGTGGTAATTGGGATGCTGGCCAAGGGGAGGCAGGGAGAGGATTGCAGCAGTTGTCCTTATCAATTGTTAGGCAATGATTTCACAATTGTAGCTAGTTTTCTTCACTGTGAAGCCGAGAGATGGGCTGTACTGCACCACTGCTGTCTGCAAACACGAGCATATTCAGATCCTGCCCCTGCTTCTGCTGAAAGATAAGCACAATATCGTGAAAAATGAGATTTCCTTCCTAAACAAGAAAAGATTTATGATGGTCAAACACTCAAGGTATGCCTAGCAAATACCAAAACCTAAATCCTTTGCAATGGTCTTCAAGATGCATTCATTTCCCTGATAACTTGGGCCCCTGTGTTCAGCTCACAGCCTTCTGTAACTGGAACAAACAGGTTTATTTCACTCTACCAAGAGTCGGTGTTTTCTCACAGCAGCCCTGATCCCTGCCTTGCAGCTTATCTGGGGAAGGAAAAAGAATTTAAATCTTTGTTTAATGTTCGCTAATAGTGTTAAAGCTACAGTGAGATGTCTATGAACCTGTTCTGACACATCTGCTTGAGGCAGCAGCTTGGAAGTGCCAGGCCAGGGCAGTTCCATAAAGGGCAGCCTTACCAGGATTTGGATCAAGGGCCTGTCAGATCTGAGGTCCCAGATTCATGCTTGGACTCACCATGTGAGCAGCTGAACATGCAGTTTGGTGAGGTCTGAAGAGTGCTGGGGTGTCACTACTGGTCAGCACTGCCAGGCTCGAGGCAGCTTGGAATAAACCTGCCCCTAGACTGATGTCAAATGCTCCCTGCCTGTGACACTGGTGCCTTCCCTCTGGCCTGCCTTCCCTTGATGGGATGAGCTCAGCTGGGAGCCTTCCACTCTGGGCATATCTGCAGGACCTCCCTGGTCTGCTGGACCATCTACTTTTGTGAACATGATGTCCCCTCTCTATTGAGTTTCCTTGAATCTGGCCCTGTTTCAAGGAACTCAGGCAGAGCCCACAAGCAATACAGTGCAACTTCCTTAGGAAACAAAATTAAGAAATAGTTTTTAGCTTTCCTGGCTGGTCCAGAAGTATTAAAAGTAATTTCCAACATGTTCAAGGTACTTTGTTTGTCTCTGCATTAGAAATGCAAAGAGCTGTCTCTGTGGCTCTTCCATTTAACAGCAGCCTCTGTTCTCCTGTAGAGGTGAGTGTTGTTCCTGCTTGCTTTCTGAAGGAGAAACTCCAGCATGCTGTGGGCGATCCTGAAATAAAAAAGGAAACTGATACCCAGCTGCAATTACAGCTCTCACTTCCTGATCTCTGCTCCTGGGCTGTACTTCAAAGCCATCTTTAGACTCGTTCTGCACTTTCCCTTTTCTTTTTCATCCTTTCCTTTCCTTTTCTGCTGGACTTTGACATCAGGACTGCAGATGCACAAACGGGCTTGGTATTGGGGCTACATCCTCCAGCTGCAAGCAACCTCCAGATGGGGGAAAGAGCCATCACCCGTTCTACAGGGAAAACCACCAAGCTGCAGAGACAAATGTGTCTAGCCTGTCATTGCCCAAGCAGCCTGTGACTCATCCATGGGGAGAGTTCTGATTTCCTAAATTAGTTAGGAGTAAACCAAGCTGTGGCCTATCCTTCCTGTGATCTGACAGAACTCGAAACAGATGTCTGGTTTACACTGAAGGTTGAAGCTGAAAACCTTGTGAGTTTGCCTCTCCACAGCAACCATAGGAAAGTTTATCTTATGTTATGCTGCATATGTGGAAAGTGTTTCCTTTGATTGCTCTGTTTTAAATTAGGAAATGGTCAATTCAAAACCAAAAAAACCTGCAAAAATTACTGCCACAGAATGTCATCAAAGCAGAAGACATAACACGGACACCTACGTGGATAATGAGATACAGCACTTTTGCCTGGTACTTAATGCAAGCAAGCTTCAGAAGGCTGGGTTTGCTGACTAATTTGCTAATATGTCATTAAATGGGTGACCTGTAAAAAGAAACCAGAGAAAAAACAAAATGCAAAGCAATTTGATATTTCAGGCAGGCCCCTTGCCCGCTCTCTTTACATTCAAATGGCAATTAGTGATCTGAGATTTTTTTTGCCCAAGAGAATTAAAGGAATGGTGGAAAAAGGAGTCCTTGAAGCTGCTGTAATAAACAATTGTGAATAATTGGGGCAAAGATTGGTACAGTGCCCTCCCCACTCCTGTCCTGTACCCTGCCTGAGGCTGAGCTGGGCAGGAGGGGCTGGCCAGATGTGCCCCAGGAGCCAGGACTGACAGACTCTGGCTTCAGTGCTGGGAAAGCTCTTTGGCTCTCAAAAAATGGCCTGGTATGTGAAAACACAGAGAAGGACATTGAAACTTGGTGAACATTTTGTAGCAGAATCTTCTAGCTGGGAAGGAAGTACCCCATCCTGTTATCTGCTGGTTTGGATAGAGAGTTCATGTGAGTTATTTCAAAAGAGACAAAACTTGCTCAACTGTGCTGCTGCAGTGGAATGGGGCAGTGCCTGGGAGCCCAGGGACTGCAGGCTTGCACTGGGCCCTGGGAGAAGGCTGGGCTGGGGTTACACTTGAGCATCTGGGGCTGAGGCAGCTTTGTTTTTCCTTGAGTTTCTCTGGGCAAATCATAGAAGGAGCCTGCCTGTCAGTAGAGAGAGGTCCAAGTTTGTGCAGATATTTGTGCTCTGTTTGCTGGTTAAGATACTAATGCTTGTATTGCTGGTCTCACAGCATAGGAGGGGAAACTGAGGCACAGGGCTTTGGATTTACCTTTTGAAATCACAAAATCAGTGGCAGAGACAAGCTAAGTTGCTGGTATCCAAATTGGCACTTAGTTTTTCCCTTGTTCTCTCCCTAAAGACACACCTAAGCCCTCATAATTCTTGCCTTTTTTGTCACATTTGTCTTTACTTCCTTGGAATAAATATAAAATCAAGCAATGTGTACACTGGGCTCAGTCAGATGTACCCTACTCATTGTTTGGGGGCCTGTAACTATTATGTCCCGACAAGACAGACACTTCCAGTTACTGACAATTTTGATAAAATGTAATCTCAAACTACTTAAAAACTGTTGAGTAATATCTCACGAAATCCTATGTGACTGATAATGAGTGTAATTGAGCATGTGATTGCAACTAAATCACTTACACATTTCGTGCTTCAATGGCAGAAAGAGGTCTTAAAATCAGATTCCTGTACGGATGATTTTTAATGATGCTGCCGTTATGAGCATTGGATTAAAATATTTTGTATTTCAACAGAATTAACTTTTATCTCTCTGCACAGTTGCCACTCCTCCCCCCCAGAAAAATTGTTTCCTGCCATATAGAAAGAAAAGTTGCATATCAGAGAGGTGGGAAAGCAGCCTTAATTTCCCAGAGTAGCCAGTGACCCTGGATTCCTCTCTTCCTCTTTAAAGAGTGGCCTTTCCTGAGACAGACCAAGTAGCTGCACTGAAAACGAAGCCATGTTTGTCTTTGAATAGATGTCAGAGATCACAGCTGGTTTTGAAATGGAAGGGCACCAGCTATCTGCAGTGGCACTGCTGATACACAGTGCAAACAGAACAAATAGGGTCGATATTTTGTTATCTGCTTTTATTTATATTTATTGCAGCCCTTCCCTCTAACACGTACGTGTGTTTGGAGAGAAATGTCACTTCCTAATTTGAGTGTGCTCCTTTAGGTATGTGGTTGTTCCTTAGAAAAATAATCCATTTGCTTAAGAAGGCTCCTGTAGGCAGTCTTATGGGATGACCTGATTTTTACTGACTTTGGCAGGGAATGGAAGCTATTTTGTAAATTCATCCCTGTTTTATGTAGACTTTTAAGGGTGAGTGGAACTTTTTTAAGCTGAGCATGTGGCAGATGAAAGTCTTGTGGGCACCTGGATGAGAACTTGTGATCTCTGCTGAAAAATATCCTGTAGACATTACCCACCCAGCCTGCTGGGGTACAGGGTCTATGCATCCTTAGGGAAAAATGCTTGGGGGTTTTACCCCAATGGTATTCACAAACAGAGCCTTGTGGGTTTGTATGTGGCCCATCAATGTCTGCTTAAAGTTTTGCATTGAACAGAATTTATGCATTTCAGCTCAGAACAGTCAGCCCCCTGCCATCTTCTCTGGGCTTCTTTCTTCTAATAAAAATATTTATCTACCCAAGCAATAAGTTGAACGTAAGTTGGCTTTATTGCTGTAGTGACGTTGAATGGCTGGTTGCTGGGTGACCTTGCTTCTGATTTTATGGTCTAGGCCAGCTCTGGCAGCAGAGAGGTGTGGCCACGTATTGCACTCCCTTGTCAGGCTTCTCCTGAGATGATCAGAGGTTCAGTGTCAGTTCTCCGACGGCGCCCGGCAAGCTGTAAACTTTTGCCATTTGTTGTGTGAAAACCTGGATCTACAAGGAAAGGCTGAAGGAGAGAAATGCCTGTCAAGAGGAACTACTAAGGCTTAAAAGAAAGGCCAAGCTCTGTGAAATCCAGCACGGAATCAGGATCTGCAACCTTGGATTAGACCAGTGACCATAAAACCGACATGTGACTTATTGCAGGGCTTTCACAAACTGGGATACTGGAGCCTGCATGGTTTGCTTTGCTTTTGCTTGGAGGGTGATTTCATGTTTTTCATTGGAGAACAAAGCTTTGCAATTAATCAGACATGGAAAAAAATGAAGGAGCGGATATTTTGGAAACCAGCTCTGTCTCTAATGGTCCTTGGTGCAAGGTGAGAACTTTTATTCCCCCTCCTCCCTCAGTTACAGAAAATATTATCTTTCTGATGTTTACAAGTGTTTCAGTAAACCATTGCCTTTGGACCAGATTGAAGGCAACCTCTGCATCAGCTTTGTAAACAACTTCAGAAATTCCTTAGAGCAAGGCTGTGCTAAACATTAGGAACAGAAATGAAATGGTAATGTGTGTGGTTAAGCGACTGTCATCCACCTCACTGGAATTTTCAAATATCTGAGTAACTGTAGGTTTCTGTGCTGTGGAAACTACCAAAATAGTTTTCTTAGGTGTTTGGAGAATCCAAAAACTTCATTTAATTTTAGCAAAGCCACTGATTTAAGATTTGCAGGTCAAATATGTTGAGTAAAACTGTAGCAAGCATAGGGTAAGATAAGCATTAACTTGGGCAAACAAATTGACAATTTAACTGCATGGAACTCAATGTCCAGCAACAGCTATTCCTATTGCCCCAGAGCTCACTCCAGAGCATTCAACCTCCCGAATGGGTCAGCTGTGCTTCTTGTCAAATCCCAAACAGTGACGTTCAGAGATTGTTTTCTGTTTGCTTGTGTTTGTAATTTGATCTCACGTAACAACATTGTCCTCGGCTCACATAAAACCACGGGGGTAACTCTGACATCCTGCCTGAAAAAAAACCCGTTGTTGTTTCCTGTGCTTGACGTTTGAAAGATTTCCAGTTTGGACAGGTTAAAGTGTTTATATTAATCTCATCCTGTTACTTGAAATTAAACCATTAGCATTTTGGAAGTTGGACATTCTATTTCAATTTTGGTTTCCCCAAAAATACTGGGATTTGTTATCTTCACAAGTTTTGTATCTTTTCCACAAGGGGACTGGTGGAAGTTTTTCTGTTGCCTGTGCTGAGCCAGGATTTCAGTCCAGATATTTATGCTATGGAGAAGGAGTCTCTGGGAGGTCAATGTGTCAGTTTTGATTCAAGCTCAGTATTGCCTTTTCTTCATAGGAGTTACTGGAAAATAAGGAAACTGGAAATCTGAAAATATGAGTGCTTGCCACTTGTTAAAAAATATTCTTAGTGAATACAGATGTGTGTATCTAATGAAAAGAAGTCTGAAGAGCTGATCAAGCAGAAGAAAAACAATCACCTTGTCCTGTTGGAACATCTCAGCATTGACTGCTTGGTGCATCTCCCATGGCACTGCCCAGTCACTCTCATCAGTGCTTAGGGTCCTTCACTTCAGCATGTGAAAGAACTGCTGCAGCATTTGTTGCTTGCCACGCTTCTTTTTTTGTTTACAAAGTTGGATATCCAGTTAAAAGGCAGAAGCAATACTCAAAAAAAAAAAAAAAAGAGAAAGGGGAAAAAACAATGAGAGTAGTTTGTAAACATCAAGGCTGAAAATTATTCACCTAAAATATCTGGCCATTGGGCAACAATAAAATATGCTCACAGAACTCTAGAGAAGTTTGCAATCAAAAAGTCTATTTTCGTAGTATATATTATTCATCTCAGATCCTGATTTCTGGGGAGGTGGAGGGCTAGAAACTGGTTTCTGGAAGTAGTGTGCTCAGTCAATTTTTACTAAATCTGCAAGTGTGCCTATTGGTGCTTTTTTAGACAAATTTTAATTCATGGGACTCTGGGCAGGATGCATGGTTGTGCCAGAAGAGAATATATTGAATAACAAGATGCACTCTGTCATGGCCTAGATGTTCACAGAGTAGATGAAGATTTACATGTTATTGTTTTGTGGCTTATAGAATATGATTTTCCTTCTGTGACCCTGATATTTTCCAGTTTTTCCTTTAAAAAATGGGAAAAACTTCCCCCTGCCTTGGGAAAAATCTAGAGGACTTTTTCAACAGTATTTTAATTATATTGGTTGCAGTCTTAAAATTTTTACTTCACTGTGATAGCACATTTTTTCTCAATAAATATTGAGAAATAATATTGAGAATAGCTCATTATTCAGCTGCTCAGCAACTGCCTTCACATCTTTCAAGAGCAAATTTGTGTCTGCAAATAACTTTGTCTGCCTCTCATTGTGGGTACAAGTGTTACTCATTAGAGCTTTTTGTCAGCATCCCAAAATGTGGTAATTGAAGATCCAGCTACAAATATTTCTGTTTGTGTTTCCTATCTTAGTGTTTAGTTTAAGAGGGTTGAATCTTAAGCAAAAGTGTGTTGATGTTCTTTTGTTTATGTTTATTATAAAATCATAAAATCCTGTCATTTTCTGTGGTTAGCCCAGGCTGTGCCTGTGCTGTGGCTGAGCTCGGAGACCTGCACGTGGGCTGGCTTGCACCAGCGCCAGCAGGGCCTTGCTGTCATACAATTCTAAATGCACTTAGAGGTTTTTAAATGAAAAAGAACTGGTTAGTTATTAACTTGAAGAAATATCTGATTTTAGAGAACAGAAGATTACAAAACAAACTGGATTTTCACCAGCTCCTGAAGGGCAAACAGTACACTACTCTCCACATTTCCCTGCAGTGTGTGTTTGTGTTGAAGCTTTTTCCCTCTCGTAGTACTTGATGTAAATGTTAATTAGCACTCCAGGGGAAATGTGTTAACAAATGTACCTTTGACACAGGTCCACAGCTATGCTTTGCTCTGTAGCTGCAGGCTGGAAAGATTAGCTGGCAAAGTAGCTGGTGCAGCTTTTGAGGAAACTCTTCAAACAGGAGTTCAGGGGAGCTTGCTGAGCACTTGGACTTTGCTGCTCTGCTGCTGCTGTTGCTGCTCTATGGAAGAGGTGCTGGGTAAAATGTGAGCACTGCTAAGAAAGAACAGCAAACTCCTAGAAAAGGGTTACTTCTAACCATTAACAGGCTTCAAATAAGACTGCCTGGGCTATGGTTTCATGTGATGAAGAAAAAATGACTTAGCACAAACTTTGTGGCAGGATTTATTCCTTCTCCTCCCCCAGTGCTGAGCTTGATTAGCAATAAATAAGGGTGGTAAAGTAATTCCTGTAAGTTGTTAGAGTAGAAAGGTAACAGTAGTGCATTCATAAACACATTTACCTCATCACTGCACTTCTTTGCCTTTCCATAAACAGCGGGGCAGAGATTCAGAAATGGAAATAATTCACAAGATGGGATTTTTCAGCAGTATTCAAACCTGCCTCAACTCAGGTTAGCCTGTAGATATATTGGTGGTTTCTGGACAGATTAATTCCAGAACCTGCCATGATTTCTGTGAAAACATATGCAGAGCCACTTCTCAAGACTTGGGTTGTTCAGCTATTCATTTCTGGGCAGCATCAAATCCTGACTTCTCGCTGATGAGGAACAGTTTATATTTAAGACACAGTGAGAAGAGTCCAAGGTTATTAAACTCTCTCTGGAAATGAGGTCGGTGATTCAGCCCAGCCCTCCTGAAACGGGTCTGGGGTTTGCAATAGTGATGAAAACCCTGCTGCAGGAGCATGCCTGTGCCTCCAAGAGCAAAAGGAAAAACTGCTCTTGGGAGTCCCCTCCTTCCCTGGAGCAGGATGGTGCATGAAGGATGCTGGTGTTACCACATGGCTCTTGATCAGCTGTGCTAACCCTGGCACCCTTCTTGTGTTGCCCTCAGTGGGTATTTGCAAGAAGGATGCCTCATACTCTTTTCCTTCCTGTATAATGGTTTCCTGCTGGCTTTTATGGCCCTATGGGGAGTTTCAAACCACTGAGCTGTTGCTGGTGAGTGGCCATCAGCCTTTGTTTCAGAGCTTCAGTGAGGAGTAGGAGGGTGGACGAAATGTGAACTAGTGCATATCTGAGTGGTGAGCAGCTTACAGGACACGGTTCAGAGCCCCTGGGCAAGCCTGACCTCCAAGTAGGTCAGCCTTGGAGAGGCACTGCTGCTTTCTGCTCACCACACGTCCAGGCTACAAGTGTGAACTAGGCTGGTGCAGAGTGTGCTTGGGCTGTTTGTCCCAGCCATGCCTTCAGCTTGGCTTGGCCTTTGGGCTGGGACAGCCCTGGGATGGTTTCCTGGCAGAGGGAGTTCATAGCATTACTCTTATTTTGAAGTGCAGGTGAAAGCAACACCAATCTTCTCCACAGTGGGAGATCTCCTCACTTTGAATTGCTGCTAAATAAATGTGGCCTTGACTAGGTTAACTGTGTCCAAAACTACTGGATGGAAGCCCTCTGGCAGGGTACTGCCTGAAGGTGCTGCTGCTTGGGGAGAGTTGTACTGTTCCAAACTGCTCCCTCCTTGCCCCTGCAGGGAGCCCCCCCAGACCCACCGTGTGTGAGGCTCTGAGCAGGGATGGGGAGCCTGGGGTGGCATCCCCACCCCACAGCACCTGGAGGGTGCAGCTGTGGCCTCACTGAGCCCAGCAGCCCCTCCGTGAGCATGGCTGGATTTTGGCACCATCCAGCTGCCCATGAAGTGGTGACAGGGGTCAGACCTGAGCTATGCTGGTTGGTGCTGTGGATGCATTAAATCACTTGATTTAGAGTGATGGGCTGGATTAGCATCTGTCCCTGCTCCTGCTGAAAAATTCCATGTAAGAGATGTTGGGCCGTGGGTTAAGCTGCCCAAAGGAGGACACAACACATGGCACCTCCAGTGTCAGCTAGTGATAGGTCATAACCAAGCAGACTGCCTGCTTCTGTGTCCTGTGGCAGTGACAAAAGATAGAAGTAACTTTTATTGTTAAAAACCCCCCTTGTTTCAATAGCCCCCCTTCCCACCTGATTGCAATTAGTTTCCTCAGCTGCTATACTTATGCTGTTTGTTCCTATATTCATAAATATTGTCTTCCAAATTTTAGCAGCAATAGTTATACCAGTCAGCAATTGTCTAAGGTCATGTAAAAATTGAGACTTTAAGGACAACAGTTCCATCCAGAGAGTTGCCGTCTATCTGGCTGCTTTGGTTTTGGGTCTTGCTGTAAGTAACCTGACTCCACAGGATCCAGGCAGGGCTTAAAATTCAGCTCAAGACAAGCGCAAAACTCTCTCAGGTTTTGATAACTTGTTTGCTGTCTAACTCAGCAATAATCTGGTTCTCGCATTCGAGTAAACTGATCACCCAGCAGGAACTGGACTTGTGCCTTTTTGAAGGATGAATGTTGCTTTAGTTGCTCAAAAGGAAAACATACAAGAAAATCAGAATCCTTGTTGACCCAACAACTGAAAGAAACACCACAGCATTTCCTAAATCCACACATGGCAATTCTCAAAACAAAGTCTGAACAGCAGCCAGAAGCTTACAAGGCAGGAGATGATACTATGACCAAACTGAGACCTTGAATCTTCCCTGCCTAAGCCACGGGGGTGAGCTGGGAGCTCTGTCTGGTGATGTTCACTTCTGTCTCAGAAGGGCTGCTTGTGCATGAACCTACTTGCTTTGCAGTCAGGAAATTTAATTATTACTTCCACAGTAGCCCTCAAAGAGTACCCTGTGCACGAAATATGCATTCATACCTGATATGTCTCATAATTTCTTCTGTTTCCGCACATGGAGTTAAGGTTAATGTTCCATACACTGTGGACAAATAGTAGTTGTCATGGGTACTATAGCCTTGAATTTCCTGTCTCCTGGGTGATTAAATTCCCCACAGTAATTTGACTTTATTGGCTTATTTCGGTAACTCCTTATTTCCTTGGTTTGCTCTCCTTGAGGACATTTCACAGGCTACTTGGATCTACTCAGGCTTTTGCATTTTGTACACCAATTTCAGGAAAAATTGAGTGTTTTTCACAAGGTGTGTGGAGCAGCAGGAAACAGGGGAGTGAAGCCCTCCCAGGGGCTCTGTGAGCCCCAGGCTTTGCAGTGCATACCCAGCTTGTGCTGCTGGAAATCCCCAGCCTCACTGAGCAGCCCACTCCAACACGTGTACAGCTTTAGCATTGCAGTGTTTCCTCCTATCACAATGTCTCTGTGCTGTGTAGTGTACCTCCTCACGTCCTAACTGCAGGAGATGTGGAGAACAACTTTATCTGCTCTGCCCAGGAGCCTGGTGCTGCTGACAGCCAGAGTGAGTGGTCAGCCTGCCTGCTGGAACTCACACGGAGAGTGTCAGCAGGAATCTGATGGGCTTGGAGAGTTTCTGTCTCTGGCCCTGCAGTAACAAAAGGGCTGCATTTGGCTGATGGGGTTTGGGGGCCTTTGCAGCACTGCTAGCTGCTCTGCTAGGGCTTTATAAACTGTCCAGATGTCTAGGTTTATTCCATAATCCTAGTCCCCCAGAAAATGGCATAAAATAATATTGAAATGAGAACAACAACCTGTAAAAATGTAGCCTTAGCTGGTAAGTAAAATGAGTAAGTAGGTGTTAAATGCAAAATTTGATGCAACAGGCATAAAAAGACAGGGGAGCTTTTGCCGTTTAATATAAAATGGTCTGTAAATAAAGCTAGGTGGCTACATATTGACAAAATTGGTCACTCCTAATTTAAGGCATGTCATAGGCAGTGGAAAAAGTGTTCCCATAGACCTGACGAATGTGGATAGAAATAGAGAGCAATCTGGAAAACTAAAGCTAGAATGGCATGGCTGTAACTGCAGACCTGCAGGCTGGATGTCAGAGCTGCCAGCTTTCCTTCAACAGCCTCCGTGGCACTGAGCTTGATTAACTGGCACTGTTTACTCTGAACTCCTGATAACTAAAGCTGGAGTGTCATCTGCATTGTAATTAATATGCTCCTCTGCACCTAATTCATTCTGACAGTATAGATTCATGATGGTAAATGACCAACAAGGATTTATCATGAGATGATTCTTAGTTCTACAGGCTGCCTCAGACAATTACAGGAAGCGATTGTTAACTTCAGGCTATTGTCCTGGTGTAATCATGCATGTGCATTCTCAGCGTTGTTTTTGCAGTAAAACACATCCAAGGGCTTCATAAAGATTCAGTTATGGCTCCTTAGAGGCTGAGCCACCCTCGTAAAAGTGGGAGAGGGGAAGCACAGGCTGGTGATACCGCTCTGATTTTTCAGTATCCCAGTGTGTGTAGTCTCTGCCAATACTGGCAGGAGATGGCACTGAGCAGTATTTCTACAAATCAGAAGCTTTTGTAAATATAATTGTGTCGGGAGGTTGGGCAATGGGCTCAGCTGTGCGGTGGGTTGCACAGCTGGGGCTGGGCAGCCTCATTTGTTACCAGTGCTCGTCCTCTGTGGCAGTGCTGGTGTCTCCTCCATCGGTGCCATGGGGAGGAAGGACCTTCTCCTCTGAGCACATTTCAGGGCCACAGTAACTCAGCAGTCCTGTCTCTCAAGAACTGCTGTGCACTTAAGCAATAGCCTCAAGAGTGGTCATTATTTTGAGCTACCAAAATACACTGTATAGAAGAGATGCCCCCTCAAAAGGAAGGTACTGAGTTCCCTGAAAGCTTAGCGCCTCAGGAGGTTTCACTAGTCAGGCTTGCAAAATCTTGACTTTCAAGCCAAACTTGTCACAGCTGGGGGACAACACCATGCCATGCTAAGCAAAAGGTCATGGAAAGTGATATAAATGAAGTAAAATTTTCCAAAGCATATAAGGTGCTCAGGCTCTGCTTGCTTCTTGCAAAAAGTGGTTTCACCATTACATTTTCTTATAATAGCTTCCTTGTGTACACAAGGAACTTAACCTGGCTTATTTAAACTACATCACGCATTGCTGCAAGAATACCTGATTTACAAGATGATCAATGTGTGCTGTTCCACTTGTCAGTCAATAGGAATTAATATGCAGGAGACTAGTTCAGAAATGAGAGATAATGGACGTCTGCTTTTCTTTGTGCCCAAGTGTTGCTGCGTGAGCAGACAAGTGCTAATATGATGAGCTGAGCTCCACTGCCTCCCCTCCCTAAGGCTGGCATTTTCCTCACTCCTCGACCGTTCCCCCATTTATACCAATCCCAAACTCCCTCCTAGGAGTGGTGAAGCTCCTTTGTGCTTGTAGTAGAGGCCTGGGATTATTTTTCCCTCTGCCCTTGGGATGTTCCTGGGAGTGCCCCTCCAACCTCCTGAGAGTCCCATCCAGCCTCTGCAGCACCTTCTGCAGTGCTGGCCATGAGCATGAGGTTGGCTGATGCTGTCATTGACCCCAAATGGACCCGAGTCAGTCTCTGGTGTGGTTGATCTACCAGTGTCATGTACTCCCATGCCAGACCAAGCACAAGGCTTAACTGCAAGTGGTTTTAGTGTTTATCGGAAAATATTGCTCCGTTTTGCCCTCGCTGCCCTGGGGACACCAGCGTGATCCTGGTGGCTGCTGGTTGTGCAACCGTGCTCCCTGTGCTACTTCTCTGCACTTTAATGACATTGTTTCTCTTCCACCAGTAACCACATGCAATGGGTAACAGGACCCGAGCAAATAAGAAAGGTGGGAAAAGAATGAAAAAACAGAAACACCTTCTTTTTCTTCCCCCCCCCTTCTTCTTCTCCTCTTCTTCTTGACCTGTCCCTCCTTCCCCAGCCTCAGAGAGATGGTGATGTAGCTTTGGAGGGGAGGAGTGTGTGGATGAAAGAGGAGGTCTCTGGGGCACCACAGCCATGGAAACATGCAAAGTTGGTGTTAGTGTTTGTTATTGTTGGCTGCAGAGTCGTCTGCTCTGCACCTTCATCCCCGAAGGAACTGGGTTACATCTGAAAGGGTTTATCTGTGAGTAAGAAAATAGGGGTTTAGAGCAGAGCTGGATCAATGGTGAGTTTTTTTTGTTTGCTCTCTGACCCTTCCCCCTCAGCTGTGAAATGTAAACATAGGTCTAATGAAACTAAAAGCAGAGGTTGCTTTGGAGAAAATTGAGGCGGCTTAGGAGGAAAATTCTTAAATTTTGCAAAATGTTTTTATTCTGTCCCTAACAGAATGCCTGCAGTTGCTTTATAAGCTGTTTCTGTTTATTCCCTTCGTTTTGGAAAAGAAAAATCAAACCCAACCCATTTCATTTAGAAAATACCAAAGGAAAACATTTCACAGAACCATAGAATAGTTGAGGTTGGGAGGGAACTCTGAAGATCATCTGGTTCAACCCCTCTGCTCAAAGCATATTTGAGTATGCTATACATTCTGTTTTGAATTTTTATCTGTGTCCACAGTAATTTCCAAAATTTGGCTTGGATTTCTAAATAGATCTGTGTTCCCTCCCCAGCTGTATGTTGGGATCAACTTTGTATTTACTGATTTTTATTTTCTTAGGCCTTTATTTGGGAAATCTATGTCCTCTGTGCTAGGCTGGCAATGTATGCTGTCTTCAGACTCCCTGTAGAAAGAGTTTTCCAGATGTCATGGATTCCACATAGCTTCTCTTTTCTTCTTCCACATAGCTTTATATAACCACAAGTGTCTGACTTTATATTTGCTTATTACAGCACACTTGCGACTTTAAAAGATGTGGACACTCATGGGAACACAACATTAGCATTTATTATAAAAGGTAGTAATATACTGTCTGGTTGGCTTCCTACCTGTCCATACATAGAATCAGAGAGTCATTAGGGTTGGAAAAGACCTTTAAGATCATCAAGTCCAACCATAAAACCAACAAGTCCACCTCTAAACTGTGTTCCTCTCATCTCAAAATGCTGACCCATGTCTGCCAATGATTGCTAAAGGCACAAGGTAGTGTCTGTCATTTCTCCACTTACCTTTTTTTGCAAAGTTAAAATAAAAAGCAATCCAAAACTGAAAAAAATGCAAAACATTCATAGCACATAAAGAGCAGTTGAGGATGCAGAAATATGAATGACTAGGATGCCTCAGATTTGGATGTGCTCCAAAGCTTACACAAAGCCTAAAAAAAGATTGCTTTGTGAAATCCATTTCTTGGTGCCCATGACAGTGTCACCCATGATGCCCTGTGGGGTTTGACACCTGAATTCCTCCTGGTTGGGGCTGAGTGCACTGTCTGAGCTGCCATTTTGGCAGAGATGTTTATTGGTAATTGATGTGATTTGGACACTGGCTGGAGCAAAACCATTTGGATTTGTCCCGTTTGTGGTCACAAAGAGCTGTGGGTTGGGACTGTGGAACTGCACTAATGTCAGCCTTATGGAAAGGAAACCCCTCACTTCCAGTACAGCATGAAACTTGTGCACTCTGTGTGAAATGGAAAGACAGTAATGAATATCAGAAAATGTAACCCAGCCCTTCTATAATTTTTTTTCTTTTATCAAGGATTTTAATTTCCTTTGCTGCCTTCTCTTATTGCTAATTAAAAAAAAAAATATATCCAAAAAACAAATGGCTAAAACTCTAGAGTTCCTTAGCAAAACTATTCCCTCGTTTTAACTGGAGAAGTTTTCCAACAGTGACATGAGCTCACAATATGTTAGTCTGACTCCTAATAAGATTTTCCAGAGTTGGCTGAAGGCTTTGGCTTAGTTCTAGAATAAACTGCTTTGCAAACCTTTCTGGAGTGGATTCTGGATAACCTGGCACCATTTAAAGGATTAAAAAGTCATGCATAATTTGCCCTTTCAAAATACTCAAGGCTTTTAAATTTCTCACCCCAGAAAATATATTTCTTTTCATCAAACATCAGCTGTTTCCAATTGCTTCATTCTATTTTGGTCACTTATTCTCTCTTTTCCTTCCCATGCATGACTAAATATCTCCTTTAAATCAACCTGAAGCAATTCATTTTTCCATTCATCCATTTGGTTGTGCTGGTTTCTTTCAATGTTGGAATGCCACATGAATGTCATACATTGAAGGAGCAATATCATCTGTGCAGTCCTGTGTGCGGGAGTACCTGGCCCCAGTTCTGCAGCTTAGCACATGAAAAACACGACAGCTGCTGGTTTCTGCATGTTTGAACTGGTTCATTTCCTGCAGCCCCGAGCAGAAACGCTCAGGCCATGGCAGCCCCACATATGGGGGTGATGCCCAGGCTTGTGGTGTCGTGGTGAGCATTCCAGCTCCGGAGCAGTGGGACTCGTTCTGCCTCAGCTCAGCACTAAGCTCCAGCAAAGTGGTGCTTCTGGAGGTCAGGCAGGCTGAGCCTGTGAGCCAGGACAGGCTGCTCTGGCCGTGCTCCTTGGGAGCCCTTCCGAGCCCTTCCCGAGCCCCTGGTGCAGCGCCTGGCTGCCGGTTTGGCTGTGCCGCTGCGCACGGGCACAGGCTCTGTGCTGAGCACGATTCCTGCTGTGCCTGTGGCCTGGGAACAGCCAACCCTACATAGAGGGGACTGGATCCCTTGTTAAAGGTGCAGTGAGGTGCAGGTGTCAGCTGTCAGCCCTCCTGGCAAGATGGTCCATGCAAGTCCTTCATTAAATTCCAGTGACCAAAAAAGCATTGGCAGCTCGGTCCTGCCAGCACTGAAGCAACTAAATGCAATCTTGCATTTGCCTGGATCTGTACAGCTGAAAAGCAGGCACTGCTCCTCAGTAACCTTGTTTTGTTGGGCTTAGAATGAAATTTCTCCAGTCTTGTACAATATACAAACACCCACCAGATTTCTGACCCATGCATACGTGACACATGCATTTTCCTTTCAGTTGACAAATACAGAAGCTGAAATTATCCCGAAAAAATAAATACCAAGGCCAAGCATAGGAAAGGATTTGTTTTGGTTTGAATTTCTTTCTTTTGGTGAAGTAAAATATATGCTGGAGACATATTTGACAAAGTGAGTGATCCAGATTTTTGTGGCAGTTGAATCCCAGCTCTAGCTGTCAGAGCCACAGCTGATCCAAGATGTGCTGTGTTCTACAAGGGAAGGAGTCAGGTTCAGACCTGCCAGAAGGCCCTGAGCACTAAACTCTTCTGTCCAGAGTGGGATATGTAAAGCTACATTTCCTCAAGACTGCTGCCAAATGACTAATCTTGGACACTTTCAGGCATTCCAGCGTGTCTGGTTAGTGGTTACTCCAGCCACCCTATCGTGTTTTTGGGAACCAAATGTCTTGCACACTGAAGTAAGGTGCATAATATTCACGATATATACATACACACACACACACACACATATATATATATATATAGGAACCCCTATATAAGGGCTTCTGTAATGGATGTAGGTAGAGCTAGTGGCCAGTGCACAGTGGCTTTACATCAAAGATAACCTTGTGAACAGGGAGCGTTGTGTGTATGCTCAAAGTCAGACATGCAGAGGAATCAGATCCCTTTCTTTATAGTTGAGTCATGGGCAGTGAGGGATTTTTAAACACAGATTGAAGGAATTAGTCCATTAACTTCTGTTTTCCTTTCCGTGCAAGTGATGACTACCTGTTATGGCCAGAGGTGAGCTAACAAGACAGTGCTCTGCAATCAGCCACTGGTCAGACCAGATCACACTATTTACAGTAAAAGAGAGCTCATGCTTTCTGCAAAGAAATCCAAAGCTCAGACACTATTCTGTTACCTAACCTTGCTTGTTCACATTTACTGAGGGACTCCCTAAACCTGGACTGTGGTGGTTCTTTCATAGTATGTTGAGAACTGTCTCAGGGTATACTCCAGGGAGTGTTCAAGCTTCATCTCATGGGAGTTTCCTTTTTGTTTAAGGTGCAATGTTATTTGTTTTCAAGACATAATTATATGTCCAGACCCTGACTATGTCCTGTACATATTTGAATGCTTTCCTGCAGGCAGTACATCTCCCAGAGGCTACTTCTGGTTCATGTCAATGGTCTTTGGGGTTTCACTGTATTTTTCACTTCAATGATAAATTATTGTGGTTTCCAAAGGTTAATCATTGGTGCTCTGCAGAAGAGATGTCCTGTCTAGATAGTGTGGTTTCCTTTTAATTGTCTTCTTGGATCCTACTTTGTTCTTAAACTGCGAGATAATATGCCAAAGATGGCACTGTGCAGCCTGTGTTGATGAGTTGAACTGTGCTATAAAATACTCCTTTTGATCCTGCTTTTTTTCTGAACTCCACCAGCTCAGTTTTTTTTCCTTATATAGAAGCCCTTTGCCTTGTATCTCCTGTTTGGATCAGGGCTTGATGGGTTGGATCAGGTCACAGTACTTTCTTGTCTCTGCGAGATGGGATGGACACCCAAGAGGATGAGCTGACCTTCATCACAGCTGGTTGTGTGAGGAGGGAGCCATGCACCAGTGAAACTGGCTTCCCAGCCCCTGCTAATACATTGCATTGTCTTGTCTTCATAGGTAACACTGAATTTTCTTATAAGTCTATTCAATTTTATGGCTGCATGAATCTATTGTATGAATCTTTGTTGAGAATTCCGGCCAGCAACCAGCTGTACCAGTGCTGGGAGCAATTGTCATGTCCTAACCTGTTCCTTAAAATACCAGCTCTCTTCACTGAGGAGGCTTGAAAGCTCTTTGTCAGGGTCCATCCACTGTGGCTAGCTGAGGCCAATTTTAAACTCATACAACTCAATGAAATACTCTTCAAAAGAGGTCTAAATAGCTGCTTTAAGTGGGAAGAAGTAGGGTCTACTGGTGCCACCCACCAGTTTCCTGCCTGGCTGGCTGGGCTGTGCAAGGGTTGGGGATTTTCCCCCCGAATGCCATCTCCCAGGCAGTGCAGTGACCCATCCCAGCTCTCTGGACAGCCTTGCTCAGCCTCCCCGACTTCCCTCTGCACCAGGAAAGGGAGGGAGTGCTCCAGCTGCATCCGGCCCGCCTGCCTGGCCACGGGAGGCCCTTGAAGTACAGAACAAAATAAATTCCTTCAATCCTAGCAATTTTCCCCAAAGCAGATCAGCAGGCAGCAGGCCTATGTTCTGTGGCTTGCAGTGGGCATCTGTGAGTGTCCCAGGATGCCTGTGTTTGATGACTATATCCCCAAGCCATGCCTCTGGTGTTTTTCTGTGCCCACAAACAGCATTTGAAAGGCATCACACAGAGAACCAAAATAATCTCCAGTGGCTTCAATGCAGTTGCTCCCAATCCAAGAGTTCCTTGCCTGGGTACCAGCACTCAGGCACTCCAGGTGATTTGGCTGCAGAGAGCACACCAGCACACCTCTCTCCTGCTCTCCATCCCACCAGGAATTCTGCTCTCCAAGGTCCCCTTGAACAGGAATTGAACTGATACACAGAAAATGCCAACAGTTCCATGCTCAAACAAGAATTAGGAAGTCTTTTAAACAAGCAGAGTTAGGAAAATAGATGGAGATGAGAATTGTTTCCTTGTACAGCATTGTGAAGGTTGTTTTGAGTTTCTGAGCTTCCTCAAAAGTGTCAGGTTATTCCCCAAACACAAGTCAGATATGAATAAACCCACTGCCACCAATATGAGTCTCCATAGCCACCAACTCCTTTTCCTGCTGAGGTTCCCCATTAGTAAAAAAGCTGGGAAAAGCTGAGTTTTCTTTCTAGAAGCAAACCTGCTACACTTACTGTCATCTCACTTGACAGTTACTGGCATTTTTCTGATAAACTGACCTTCAGAGAAATGCACTCTTATCAGAAAGCTGTTTTGTTTAAAACCTTTTAAATGATCATTAGTTAGCTCAAATTTTTTCCCTGGTGCAGATCTAGGTGTGCTAGCTCTAGGAGAGGCAAAGTGTTGCTGCAGAATCATAGGTTATGTTGCACTTGAAAAATATGGAATTTTACTTGGCTATACTAACTGTCTTAAATATATGATTTCCCAGAAACCACTGAAGCTTCAAAAGGTGGAGACTTTGATGAAAGAGGTCAGATTACAGCCTTGCTTCTGGACAATGACAAATACTTCCCAGGTCATGAAGAACAAAATCACTCAATATTTTCTCATCTCTAAGGAACTAGAATCATAAATCAACTAGTATTTATGATGTGTTCCAGTACGTCTGTGATAGGGCCATGTAACTTCAGATAAAAGAAAGTTTACTTTTATTTGTTATTAAGAGATAAAAGGAAGCAGTACAGCATCTGTTCTAGAAGAAATCCATGGTTTCTATAATCTTTTCTGAAGTTCTTTTCTCACTGAAGTGGTTAACAAAGCTTGGATGTAATGTTTTGTAACCTAATGTGCCTAATTTAGCTGAACACTTTAAATTCTTTCAGTTATATGGCTCCGGTCTGTCTGTTTTTGTTTTACCTTTTTTTCCACTGCTGAGCTCCATAATTGTTCCTTTTAGCCACAGTCACCTAAGGTCAGGCTGTACCTTGCTAAGGAGCCGAACTGCAAACAAGGCTAACTCAATCACGTGTCTCCAGCCCATTCCTGTTATTAATCCTCCCAAGTTCTGGGCCTAGCACTTGGCAGAGCAACTAAAGTAAACTTTTTATCAGAAGTTCACATTCTCCTCGAGTGGAGGAAGAGCTGGATAATTCCTGCCTTTATTTTTTTGAAGAATATTGTGATGTGGGAGCTGCCTCATGTTTATTTCAATCATGCAGGGCGCACAAATGTATTGAAAAAAAATTGTGCAATGTGAATTTAGTTGGATAAAATTCTGGTTCTCTTCCCAAAATGTCTTTCAGAGTACTTTCATCAGTAAATATGCTGTCACTGTAACAAATATGATGCTGGCTTTAAACTGATGAGAAAATGGCCAAAGTCCATGCAGTTTATACTGTGACAGGAAGCTGGTCTGGGGATTTAGGTTTTGTCTGAAACCTACAGCACTGCAAAGAATTTTTATTTCTGCTTCAGTCTCTGAGGAGAGAAGTCCTGCTGAACTTACTTTCTCTTACTCATATAATTTTCACAGTCTTCATCTCTGCTTCCATTCTTTGTTAAGTTCATTGCATGGGAGCAGACACAGCTGATTCAGAAAATCCAACTGGAAAGGAGAGCAGGGTTGATATATTTTGTCCCCAGTGCCCCTGGGAAGCCCAGTGCTGCCAGTGCCTTGTAAATACAAAGATCTAACTCAAAATGCTACGCTGGGATAAAGGTGGGATCAATGTGTTCTAATTAGGGTAGCTCAAAGAGCAGCATCAGATGACTGTCTCAGATGGAAAAATATAACTGTTATTCTTGAAGTGTTGGTATCATCAAAAGGGTGCTACATTAAAATAATGAAAATGTGTCATGTGACAAAAGGGTGAGAAAAAAAAAAGATAGAAGTAGAAATGATGAGGGCTGTCAGGAGAAAACCTTGAGTATTTATATATTCCTCATGCAGTATAGAAGACTCACTGCCTGCCCTTCCCAGGATGCTGCAACAGCCCAGGCACTTTGACAGGTCCTTTGTATCCCAGAGCCATCTTTTGGTGATAATTTCATTTTTCTCTTCCACATGTTAGGAAGAAGCCAACACAGCCAGCAAATGGATAAGTAACAATGTGCTTTACAAAGCACTTGCAGTCTTTTTTAAACCTGTGTGTCAGTGATTTCCCTGTGTGTGTAGTTTTACGGGTAATTCATACAGTGATGGAAATCCCTTAACTGTCATTGTAGGCTAACGCCCTTTTCCATTCTTAAATGCTCAACAACCTGAGCTGACAGTCAGGAGGGTTTGCATTTTTCTGTTTTGTTTTCTAAAAACAGCATCTACATGAAAGAAGTTGAAGTATGCACACCTACAGTTTCTCTCCGAGCAGAGTGCTTCCAGAGCAGCCCTTGTGTACTAAGTTTTCTGTTATTTAGCTTATAATATTAATAAAAACTTGAACAGAAATGCTGTGAGGGATGGAATTTGCTATATTGCTATTTACTTCTTCAATTTGTTTTTATTTTTGATCATCTGTTACACAATCAGTGAAATACCTTGCAGCTGGACCCAAAGTTTCAGCTGTGAGACTGGGCTTCTGCCTGGACACTAAATTAATTGCAGGTGTAAAGGGCCTGTAATATCTCTCCTCTTTCTATCTCTGTAGGGAGTTCGCTGGAGATCTGAAGGTGCCTTGCTTAGTTAGTGGCAGCTGTAAGTCCAGGATAACTGTTGCTATTTTGGGAGAAAACCTGCAAGAGCAGGCACGTGTTTCCTGATGTCCCTCTCCCAGAACTTCCTAAAAATTCCCCCAGTGGCAGTGAGCCAGGGTGGTGGCCCCAGCAAGGTTTGCCCACGTGGACGAGCCATGCTGCCCTGAGCTGATCCTCTGGAGAACCAGGCATGGCTGAGTCGCAGTGTTGCACACAGCTGCCAGCACTGCCTGCCCCTGTGCAGCACCAGTCTGTGCAGTCTGCACCAGGTAAACCGAATTTGAGCTGTTCTCTCTTGCAGTATTTTTCTTGAGTGCCTGTAATTCTCCCCAGAGAAAGACTGATTTTTCTGAGATTTGCTGTTCCTCCTGAAAAAGAAATGTGGCTGTGTTCGGAAAAAACTTCTGTAGTGAGATTATCTTACTATAGGTATCTTATGTACATATCCTTATTTTTTTATTCCTCAATTTACCTCCCCTCCTAAAAGGCCACACAGGTTTTCCCCAGTCAATCTGTGAAATGCAGAGTTACTTAGTTTCCTTTTAAAAGAATAATCAATTTAGATAAGATTTTTTAAGTCCTAAAGACTCGGCTTCGTTTTCAAAAGTGGTTGTGTCTTTTAGTGCCTGACTGTCAAAGGGAAAATGTGACTTTTAGTTGTTTTTACCGGTTGAGCAAGAGGGAAGCAGTCTGCATGGGGTCTGAAGAGATGTTATGTGCATGACCATCTCAAATGACTCTGATACTTGCCCAATGAACTTCCAAGAGTGAAAGGAGATGAATAGATCTTTAATTGCTTTGTCTAGATTGGTATACTTGTTGTGGTAGTGAATTTAAGAGTGATTGTTTTGACTTTAATTTACATTTATTTATTATGTTTACATTAATTCATTGTAAAGGCAATGTGTGGAACGGTTTGCTCTGAAAGTCCCCAAGAGCAGAAGTGTAAACCAGATTTGGTTTGTGGGGAGGTGTGTTGGGCACTTGGGCCGTGTGAGAGATAAGGGTTGCTCCTGGTTCCCTGCAGCCACCGGAGTGAGAGGCCTTTGTGTGAAGGGATAGGAGTGAGGAGCTGTGCCTGCAGATGTATCAGGGAGACAGAGATGGCACCGCAGCGTATTTCAAGTGAGCACGGATTAAAAAGCCTCTGGATGGAGCACTAGGAACCCACCCACTTGGGCACAGTAAGTGCTGACCCAGGAGATCTTGCCAAGGCAGATCTAAACCATGAGATCAGCCCCCTCAATTCATCAGATCATTCCCTGCCCCATCTGTTTGGAAGTCTCTCACTAATTTAAAGGACATGTTTTAAAAGTACTTTTCAACTCTGTTCCAAAACATTTTGGAGATTTTATTTCTTTTTTTTAGTGCTTGCTATTGTGCTTGTGTTGCAGAGCCTGTCAACCCCTGCAGCACCCAGCTGTGCTGGCTGTAACCATAATTCACACAAACTGCCAAGTGCTGTTCTGCTTAATATGACAGATCCTTCCGTGATAGCTGTGCTACAGCCAGCCCTGGTGAATGTGGTGGGAAGGATGGTGCCCATGTGAGTAAGATTTATGTTTGTTAGGGCTATGGTGAGTGAGCCTGCAAGCACTGCCTTCCCCTTTTCAAAAACTCAGAAGATTTATCTCCCTGATGCATCCTGAGTCTATGTCTCTTTTTTTTTAAATAGCTATCCCCAGAAAATTTCCATGCCTTGGTTTTTCCACCTGCCCTCTCACTTGAGCGTGGTTTCTCTTTATCTCTCCAAGTTGTCATCTCCTCTTGCAATTCTTGTGGTGGTGTTCTTCCTGCTGCTCAGCTGGATGCACAGACAGCTATGAAGTGGAGTTTACAAGAACTATGATCTATGGGTGCTGTGCCACGGCACCACAGAGATTCTTGTACATTCCTCCTTACAACTGTCTGCATGCAGAACTGCATGTTGGCAAGGTCCAAGGACTGCAGCTTCCCTGGTGGGAGCTTACAGAAATGAGAATACGGTTGGAAAAATAGTTGGAGAATAGTGTTGATAAATAGTGAAGAAGAGTGTTGGATAAATGCTCTGCCATTGCTGGACAATCAGAGCCTGATTGCAATGAAAGAATGGATGTGAAACATTCCTTGCAAAAGGGATATATTCAATTGCCCAATCATCTCTAGGTTACCCGTTGGTGGCAGGGTATGGTCCTCTTTGTTAATTAGGGGTTCAGCTTCTTGCATATATGCTCCACAGAAAGACTTAACATTGGGGAAGGACTGTACACCGTTGGGAAGACTGAGTGTATTCAAAGGTATTGTTTTGACCCACAGAAAGAAAATGTACTTAAGAACACAGCTAGGAGTTGTTAAGTATTCAAATGAAGTCCAGTTCCCTGTGTTGTATTCAGACAAGTTTGTAGGATAAATTCTTCAGTTGTTTCAGTGATCTAAGAACATAAATCTCACAGCCAGGACATGGGATTTTTTGCTGTTGTGAATATATAATAAATCACTGCTCAGCATGACCATGGATGATGTATCTGTTCCTTAAATAATAAATTCAGCAACCAGGAAAGCCATCTGTTTTGCAGGTGTACAGTCTAGTCTTAAATAATAATTTTAGAGAGTTTTTCAGCTTCTGCTGCTGCCATACAGCAGGGGTGAGTTTCTAGATCCATATTTTGTTGTTCTCTTTACCATTCTTACTCTATGTGCCTTTGGGAAGGGTTAAGGATGCCAGCCCAGCAAGGCAGGCTACTGGCCACTAGCACTGCTGGTTAACCAGGAGCAGACAAGAAAGTGACTGCTGGGCAGGAGACAGTGGGATCCTGGGACAGACTCAGGGGCAAGGAGTCTGGATTTGAGAGCCTGTCTTGAGTGAGTATTCCCTCATTAGCCTGAATTGATCTTTTAATTGCTGGGCTAGACAATAAAGACGAAGAGCTTGTCCTAGCTCAGATGACCCCAAAAAAATTGACTTAGTGATGGAGGACACAAGTTGCTTGTTTCTTTTACTGACTTTTGTTTTTGCTTTCTCTTATTGGATCCAGGCAGGCCACAATGTAATATAGGGGGTTGTGGCATTGGGAACCAGTTCAGGAGTCTGAAGGGTCCTGAAGCTGTGGTCACTTTTGGGCTGAGCCTGGCTGAGGCTGACTAGCTAAGAAAAGGATCCAACACCCCCACGAAGCAGAGGGACAATAGGCATTAGTAGGGTGTAAGAATTGGGTATACCACTCCACCTAAAAGGACCAATTGTCATCCTTGGTTTAGTAAGTCACAAACCGAAAAGGTTGCATGCTAAACAAATGTAAGTTGGCTTTAAAATACTTAGGAAGAGAGAAGGGGAAACTCTCCAAGAGGGGAACAGCTAATTCTCTATGGTCACAGCTGGCTGCATGGAACTGTGTATCCAGACAGATAATACTGCTTGTGAAGCACAGGGTAATTATAGGGGAGTGGGTGGGGACAAGAGTGCTTTGTTCCTCCCTTCCCCACAAATTTTTGGTCAACTCAAGGCGAGGCCAGGCACTAGGAGCTGTTGGAGGCTGCTTTGGCAGCAGGTCCCTCTCCTGCTGTTCCTCCTTCCCGCTGGGCTCTGTGGCTGGCAGAGCTGGAGCAGCTGGGTGATACAGTGCAGCCTCCTGCATCCCGTGGGTGCTGCACTCCCTGGGCTCTGTAGGGCACCCAGGCTCGAGCACTGGAAAGAAATGGGTTAAGGATGAGCATCTGACACAGAGGAAGGGAGGACTGGGGGGGAGAGCAGCAGCATCTGAAGGCCTGTGCCCAGTCATTAAAACTGAGTGGCAGAGATCAGCTCACCCTCACTCTGCATCTGCTGGGGAAGCAAGTGCTGCTCCTGGGCAGTGTGGGGAAAGCCTACCAAAACCGAAATAGAGAAAGTATAATGCTGAGGGGAACTTGAGAAGTAATGAACAGATGGACAGCAAAGAAGGTAGTCAAAGTGGAAAGAAGGTACAGTGGAGAAGGGGGTTCATTTTTCTCCTGGAAAATAAATTTTCTCCTGTGTCTATCCTGCTGATCACTGAGCAGTGCTGAATGTGATGTGTAAACTACAGCTGCAAAAGCTGTTCTGACACCAGTTATGATGATGAAGCTTGTACATACATGAAGTATCTGAGCTTTAGACTTGAAAGCCTTTAGTGCTAGAGTTGAAAAAGTTGCTGACTTTGACTGCCTTGAAGGGTCTGATTTCCAAGTGGTACAGACAACTGTCTGTGTTCTGCAATTGCAATCACACAACAGCAGCAGCCGGACAGCCTGCCAGGACATCAGGACAGCCTGCTCTCAGCTGCTTTGGGGCTTTTCAGGACATCAGGAAAGTGGTGCAGAACATAAACTCATTTTACTTCTGTACATTCCAGGAGCTGGAGATGAGCTGTCTCAGGACAAATTTTACTCTTGTGTCACCTGAAAAACACCCCGTTCCAGGATACCTGATGCTCATACACAAACAAGCAGATGTACCCTCGTGGGGTGTAATGCTGATACTCACTTGTGGCTAAGGCAGCATATGGTCCTTGTTTCCTCTTCTAGAATATCTTGGGATGGAGAGACATACTCTGTCACAGCTTGCACGTGTCAGTACTTAGTGTTGTAGAGTCCATTCAGCTGTTTGTGTGCTGGCACATTTTCCACAATTCCTCCTCCTCCTCCTTGTCCCCACTGCCTCCTTCACTGGCCTAGAGACCAACAGGATTGCCTAACTTTTCAGAAGGCCAAAAGACACAACTGGAACATACAGCTGACTTGGGGGGGGAAGCAATTAAAACCACATAGAGTAACCTCTTACCAAGACTGCTGCCTGTGCTCACAGGATTGCAGTCATGCTCGTTCTGCCTTTGCTGGACAGACACTTTTCCAAAGGACACTGATATTTGTTGTTCAGGCAGGTGTTAGTCTATCATTCCTTATGCATAATTCTGCCTGCCTGTGTCTTGGCTACTAATAATACTTCTGATAATACTTGGGTATTATCAGAATTGGATTTTGGCAACAAATTTTTGCTCTGGGCCTTCGCATGCGTTTTTGTGTGACTGGACAGGAGTGAACAGTCCCAGTGCTCATGCATGAACTCTTACAATGTGCAATGGGAATTGGCCAAGGTCTGTGTGAGATGGATGGACACTGCTAATACATCAGGGGATGTGGTTTTGCTAATGGAAATCTGGGGAGATAGCAGATATGGGGAATAGTGGGGGATAAATGGGGGGTAGTGTGTTCAGTCTTTTGTCAAAAACATGCAGGATCCAATGCAATTTCTCTGTGGGAATGATGAGGATGTGGCTGAATAGTGTCTTTTCAATCTTTTTAAATTTTGACACTTAAGTATTTGTTCTCTAAATACTTTGATCTTCCCCAGCACCCACTTGTCTGCAGATGAAGCTGATAACAGTAATTCCAAGCTCTTTCCTGGCATTTTCTTATTCTGCAGCCCTGAAATAAATTCAACCTTATTCTCCACAAATAACCTTTCTCATTCTCCCAGCTGTGTCCTAGAGCGAGTTCTCTTCTGACCTCTCCCTTACTGACTCTGTACTGACCTTGCACTTCCCCCACAGCCCTAATCTGCCAGTTTCTACACTCCAAGGCTTCCTCTGTTATTTTGCATGATTTTTTTTCCCTTTTTTTTTTTTTCTTTTTTTTTATTATAGGGCCCACCATTTCCTGAGCTGCACTTCAGCAGTAAGTGTGAACAAGGCCCTTTATCCACACACTTCATACAGCGCAGTGACAAATTACCATTGGCAACAATTTTATGTTGTCACCCCTTCTGTCTGACTCTAGGCTCTAGTAAAATCCATACTTTCAACTGTATTTTTCTATTGGCAATAAAACCCAGCACCAGTGTTTCCAAACCGCAGAGAAACAAGACAATTCCAGTGCCAGTGTCTTGTTTAAAGAGCAAATTTTTTTCTTCAGTTGAATTTTTATCAGCGTGACAATAACTCCAGTGATTTTTCAATGGCTTTTATTAAACTACTAAGGGATTATTCAGTCTCATCTCATCCTCCCATTTAAGGCTATGTGAGTTCTCATCTGAAAATCTTGCAAATGGATATGTTTTGGTTTGGTTTTTTTCATGAAGTTTGGCTGTAGAAATAATCAGTAATAACCTGCAAAAGGACAGTCATGGAAAAACTTTTTAAAAGAGCAAAGTGGTCACGCACATCATATCTGCACGTACATTGTCTTGTTTTGTCATGCTGCTATCAAACAAAGCATTCTCCCCTCCCC
The DNA here is from genome assembly GCA_013397295.1 of Polioptila caerulea. Taxonomy (NCBI): domain Eukaryota; kingdom Metazoa; phylum Chordata; class Aves; order Passeriformes; family Certhiidae; genus Polioptila; species Polioptila caerulea. The sequence goes on along the minus strand of VYXF01012269.1, from coordinate 395,565 downwards.
CCAGTATTTGCCTGACATTTACATACATTTTTGTATTAGTTGAGTGGGAATTTTTTTGCATTCAAAGTGGAAAGCAGAGATTTTTCCAATATTGATTTTTTTTAATGACACCATGAATTGTACATTTTATCTCTATGTACCTACAAACCAGACTCATTTATTTTACAAAGTAGAAAGCTTAACTCTAGGTGTCAGCACTGCAAACTGAATGTGCAGCTCTGAAAATGAAGTTTTGCTGTCTCTGACTCCTCCAGTGACACCAGAAATGAAGCGCAGTAGCAGTTTAGACAGATCCATTAGGGCTGAGGAAGGGAGCCCGCACTTATGCTTAATGGCACAAGTAGGAATTGTAGCATTCTCTTCTTCCACAGTCTTCTTCTAGCTGCACGTAAGTGTGTTCTTATTAATGGCATCTAGTAAATAATGTTTAATGTAAAGGAAAGCCTGAGAATGAGATCCATCTCCAAACAGTGCCCACTGTTTCAAATGGGTATGCTAAGCCTTTCCCTTCGTTTATTGTTAAATGCTTATATTAAGTAGGTGATGAGAGGGCACAGAAAGCAGAGTTCTTTTTCTACTTCTAACAGGCTGTACAGATCAGCTAAATTAATGGGGTGGATGAAGTTTATGTGACTACTGCTTATACTCAAAACTGCACAGCAGCAGAAACATTGAGGAAGGAAAGACTTGATTTTCCAGCCTTTAATGCTAGCAATTATGAGAAGTAAATAAAAGCATTTCTGCATTGCAAGTACTGTGGTTATCCTGAAAACCACATTTCTCAAAAGCACGGACTTTTGCCTTTGCATCTCTCAACTTTACAAGGTGCTCTCATCTGGATCAAGTGATGCTGTTACCTATATGAGTGAAAAGCTGCTTCTTGCCATTCTTGTTGTCCATAGTCATCACTTACCTGCATGTTTTCCTTTTAATTATGACCATCATATGAATTATGATGGCATTTGTCATGTAGTTACAGTGCTGTTAAAAGTGGGGCTGCCCTGAATGCACAGAAGTGCTCCTGCTGAATTGGATTCTTCTGAAACACAATGATTCTGCCAGGGGACCACAGAAGCTTTCATGGTACAAAACTGGAGTAATTTAAACAGTTTCCTCGTGTAACACATCATTTTCCCCTCTTCAGACGCTGAAGCTTATTGATAAAAGTCATGTCTCTGATATTTGGTTTTCACCATGTTCCTAAATCTAAAGTTTGGTTGGGCCTTCCCCAAACTGCTGTTGCCTCTGGGCTGTTCCTCAGCTAGTGAAAACAGGCAGGACCTTGGAGAAGCACCTCTGTGAGTCATTGAGAATTAGGGTAGCAGAAGCTGCGAGTGACACAGCGCAGAATGTGAAAGGCACGTGAAGATGCCATTGGGCTGAGTGTGGTCTGTGGTGGAGTACAGTGTTGTACGTCTGTTGTTGAACCTGGGCTAGCACTTGAGCTGCTACCTCGAACACAAACTGTCTATGGCAGTAATTTGTCTTGCCCAGGGCATGGTGTCTAAAGGGCTTTAAATACAGCGTGTTCTCTCTTAAAGTACATACAGACATGCAGTCTCCCAGCGCATCTATAGGATAAGGAAGCATAGTTACTTTGATATGATATAGAAACAGGAAAGGTTTATTTTACATACATCTTCCAGGAAAAGTCTGCCTGCAGCTGATTTCCCAAGCCCCGGGGCCTGGCTCCACCCATAGCACCATCTTCCCTTTTCACAGGCTTTGCTTTCAAAAATATTTTCAAAGAAATTGGCATAGGCAGAGTCGAAAAGGAAAACGACGGGAAGCAACAACCGAGTCCGTTGTCCGGTTTCTGAAGGAGGGCTCCAGGTGTCTCACGGGGCAGCCGCTTGCGGGCTCCCCGCGGCGGCGTCCCGGGCTTACCCCGAGCCCGGAGCGGGTGCGGTGCGGGCGGCGGTGCGGGGCCGCGGGCCCGGGCGGGGCTGGCGCGGCATTGGCCGCGGCCGCTGATCTGCATTGACGCCAGCGCGGGCCGGAGGTCAGCGCCGCCGGGGCTGCATTGGCTCGGCCGGGAGCCG
>VYXF01012269.1:374906-392626 GCA_013397295.1 Polioptila caerulea | reverse complement strand
TCCGCTTTTACAAGAAGGAAAGAAAACCTTACCAAGATTCTCAGATGGCTTAGACAAATTAATAATAATCTGTGGAAATACGAAGTCGACCGGTTCTTGATTTCCCCCCTTCCCTCCCCTCCAGCTCCCCAGCCCACTGCTGAGATTGAGCTAAAAGGACCTGTTTCCTGGAGGACGAGGAGAACAGACACGTTTCTGGTGGTGTAGAAGGGACCGATGGCAGTGCTTCAGAGTGTAGCGGAGACGCAGGAGAGAGATTCAACCTGTTAACAAAAAAAAATAAGCAGGGGGAAAATATCAACGGGAAGGAGAGATATATATACATATATATATGTACACGTATATATATACAATTTAGAAGTATTCCCCAGGTGGCCACAAAGCATGGGCTGTGTTCCAAGCACCAACCTCTCTGACAGCAGAGTGATCTGTCACAGTAGCAATGAGTCTGAGGAGTACAATTTCCCTCACCAGACCAACACAACCATGTCTCAACAGCAGCAAGGCAACCCCGTCCCAGGATTATTCATTAAATGCTACAGCACATCCACTTATGAGGCGAGGACTAATTCCTCTAAGAAAGACAAGAGGGAGAACAGCCAGAGCATGGAGGCAGAGGCCCAGACCGGCAGATCCAATGTTAAGGTAAAAAGGGTGCTAAACACGAGCACTGTTTCTCTCAGAACAGGAGTTGGCTGTAGCGATTGAGCCCGAGGAGTATCCCTGCCATTGTGCGGGAGCTTTTCCTGGCTTGGGCTTTACTTTCGTTTATAAACTAATCAGTGTCTTGGCGACTTTGTAGAGGCACCCAAGCCTCTTTCTTCATTCCACAAAATGAGTTTTCCCTAATTCTGGGAAGGAGAGCGATGTTAACCGCCCTCCTCGATGGTTCGGGTCTGGCTTGCGGAGCTGTGGCCGCGCCGTGCGCGGGGGATGCGCTGCCCCCCGCGCCCCCGCCGGCTCGCCCCGCGTGGCTCTGCGTGCCTGTCCCCTTCGAGCGGGGGCACATCGCGGTCTGAAGCGATCTGCGGGCTGCGCTCATCGCTCCGCATGCCTCTTCCATTTGGAAAGTTGAAGGGAGAGCGGCAGCGTGTTTTGCTCTGGGTACTGATTTACATTAACAACTTGTTGACCTTGTCTATTGCTACAAATAGGATATTTTTTTGCGTTTCTTTTTCCCCGTGCTTTTGCGTAGAGATACGACACAAGACTATATGGAGTTGACAAACACGTACTGAAAAAAAAATTGTGATTTGTGATTATTTTCTTGGAAGTGAGACAGTCAGTGGTGTGGAGTGCTTGCTTGCCTGTTTGCTTTTTATCTATGGACTGTTTATTTATGGCTTGTACTTTCGCTCCTAATGTTATAGGTTTGGATTATATCTGGTTTTTTTTTTGGAAACTACTTTTCTTCTGTAAAAATGAGTAGTTGCAAATGTAAGAAAAATCACATTGTAGCAGCCCTGAGAATATTATATAACATGGCTGATCTGTTTTGGCTGCTGTGATAAGAAGTGAGATAAACACGCTGTAAATATAAGATACAATCCTGAGATGCAAGTGAGATCTAGCTGAATGTCAAGTGTTTTGCAGACTAACAGAAACTCTAGTGATTTGTTGTTTTCTTAGGGTTTTTACTTGCTTATTAAGGCGACTTCTAGAGTATTGACCTGGAATAATGTTCTTCAGTTATGTGGGTGATTTTCTTTGATTGTTTTACTTCAGACTTAGTAATCTTTGTGCGTAGTTTAATAAGTTTTACAGTTTAAAAAAGTTTAGAAAATCAGCAGACACTGAGAGTAGTGAGCTGAGGAGGAACTAACAATACTTAATGCAGAGCATGAAGCTGAATGGTGGTGTACTGAACTAAATTTTTGTGTTAACAACTCTGCACAGGAAATGAACTTTAGGGCCCTGTTCACACGCGATAGATGGGCTCACGGCATGCTTAACACAGCAACCACACTGAGGAAGCCTAAGTTGTCATCAAAGTCCTGGCAATTGTTTTGCTAGCTGAATTTTTAATAGTGATTATAATTGCATATTACAAGCCTTAAATCAAACATGGTGTTTACAAATTTTTGTTCTGTGAATTTGTCTTCTGTGTGATTGTTTCAGGGGAAAAATCCCTCAAACCTTCTTCCAGAAGCGTGTGTGGGAAACAGTCTTAATTTCATTAAATTTTGTTGTTCACCTTCAAGAACTTTGTACAAATTCCTGTTACTAGCTTGGGATAATTCAGCCAGACACTGTAGGTTGCTATTGGTTTATATGCATGCTGTCATCTCACTGACAGTCACTCAGATTTTTATCACTCAGTCACATTTTCTGCCCTTGTCATCACTCTTTAGCACAGTTCTGTGAAAGATGGGTTTTGAGGAATGAAAATGGAGTTCTGTTTATGATCAGCTGAACACAAAATCTGTTGGGCACATCACGTCTACTTTATTTTCATGTGCAAAATCCTGTAATAGTCTTTAGAGCTGTCAGGCAGCGTGGTATTTCTTTCTCTGCTTTTATCATCAGCGTGTGTAAGTACGATCAGATTTGCAGTTCTTAGAGTGCTAGATAACTGTGCTGTCTCAGAGATTGTGCCAGAGTGGGATCACTGCAGAGCAGTTTTCACAGCACTGTGAAGTTGTTTGCAAAGAGAGAAAGTGTGAGAAAATTAAAAACAATGTGTGGGAGCCTGAAATTCCTGAAGGCAAAAGGAGCATTGGGCAGGATGTTGTGCTGTTTTGTAATTAAAAGGATTTTTGATTTGAGGAAGAACTGTAAGAGTTAGGGTGCTGCTAAGAACCACTGCTGTTCCTCAGAGTGGCCCTGTATTCCTTCACACAAACACAAAATGCTACAAACCTGTGCTTTGGGCACTGGTGGTGGCACCCAGAAGTTGTGTGAATTGTCAGTAATCTGCCTGAATGACATTTTCACTTGGTTTCAGGGCGCTTTAAATTGTTGTATATTCTCAGATTAAAGCCAACAGAATGCTGCGTTAGAGCTATAAGCAAAACTTGGCCTGTGTGTAAATTTCATGTTTTCACTTTGGCTGTCATTAGTGTTAAGTTTATTAAAACATGTGTAGTGAATAGTGCAATAATATTTACTGAATCTGTTTGCTAGCTATAGTGCACTTTTTTCAAGTCAGAAAATGTAATAAAAAGAAAAAGAAGTCCCATGCTGGTTGTAAAATGGCATTAGATCTCTTGCAAATTAACCCCTGACTTACTCTGGTTTTGTGTTCATGTATCTTTTTCCTGGTCAAAGAGCAGAGGACCATTTTCTGGGTGGGTGGTGTGACATACTGCATTTTGTGATTTGCATCAATTTATAAACTGTAGCTAAAAAAGTGACATGTTCTTTTCTCATATGGGGAACCCTAAGTTAATCCACCCAAATTTGCAGAATAATCCTGAAAGTGTGTGCATGCAGAGGTAAATGCTGTAAATACCTGTTTCTGTTGTGTGTGAATACCGTGACAATATGTGAGAAATGAAGACCTCTTTTAGGCCATGGCACCTGTATCTCCCTCCTTAATTAGTATTTTCGTATGTGGCTTTTATTTGAAAATGATGAGCATCTTGGAATAAGTGTCATATTTAAACAATGAACCAGCTGTGGAAACTCTTCCCTTAATTTTCAATGTATTGCCTCTGCAGGTTAAACTCTACACTAGTGAAAGATGAGCAGGACTTGGATGCAAGGACTGGGGTTTGATTATCCAGTGCTACATGGAGAGTATCAAATTACACTTAACCAGTACTCTTGCAAAAAGGAGTTTCCCTGATTTTTATTTTAACTCTAAAAATCTCAAGAAAGTGGACTCAAAATTGTGAGTCCGTTTTTTCATCTGTATTACTTAAGATTTTCAGATATTTTTGTAGTTGAATTTGATAAAGGTACTTGGATTTATAGAAACTTGCTTAAACACCGTTAGAATAATGACTTAAGTGGAGTAAATGCTGAAGGGCATGAGGACTTTATGGGCATTTATTTAAAATTGGCTTGGATATTAATAATCATATGCTATCCCAACATGCTCTGTGTGTGTGGCTCTTCTCCAGCACATTAATATACACTGTAGCACCTTGATTTTGCTCTGTCATTCTTTTACGTATGTAAGATTTCCTTCCTCTTTCCTTGAGTAACTCTCCCTGTTGGGTACACTTAATACAGAAATATGTGCATTTGGTTGCAAGAGGATCAGAGAGTAAATCCAAACTTCCTTTGTTTGAAATTAAAATTACTCCCAAGTCAAAAGGACTGAATATGAAATAGTCTTTTGATTTATCAGCTGATGTGGGGCACCCAGTTTAAATCCATACCCCTGCAGCCAGTAAGTTTTCTGCATTCAAACCCTGAAATTGCCAGTGAATTTTGCAGTCACTGCAAACCCCTGTTGCATAATTCTGCATAGGCTGTATGCTATATGGCACCTGCAGTGCTGAAGTGGATCTCATTTCAGCAGTTAACAGCATGCTATTTAGTCCATTAAGCTGTCTGCTCTTTCCCTCCCTGTCTGGTAATTCCTCTCCCTTGGAACACCCGAGCACTCCCTCCCTTTGATACTCCCACACTTTCTGTCCATGCTTCCACTGAGGCCATCCACCCTCTCTTGAATCCTCCCTGTTCCCACTGAAACTGTCCTCAATCATTTTCCCGAGAAACTTCCCATCACCATTTCCCTCCCACTTCCACTGACGTCAGCTCTCCTGTACAGAGATCCTTGCTTCCACTGAGAGGATCCTTCCCACGCTGAGATCCATGAACTTTTCTCAGTCTTTAGGGCTCCAGACTTTCAGACTGAAACTTTTAATGCTGTTGTTGTAAGGCATGAATCCTTTCTCCAGGGGGTGGGAGTGTAATTTGAAATGATATGGAGTGAAGAGGTGTAGTAACATGTGAATAGGGCTCATATTTAGGTCTAATTTTTATCTTTTTAAATTTCCTGCTATTTGTTATGTAAATTGGAAAAAAACCAAACTATAAATCACTCACAGTATATAGATGGCTACACTACACTACAACATAAGCTATGTTTTCAATTTTTAAAGCATTATTATTGGTACCTATTCTTGTCATGCAAACCAACTCAGGCAAAATGTGTCACTGCATCTGAAAGCAATTCTTTGTGTGACTGAGATAAGCAAGGTTAGACTCTGAATTTTTGGACTGTTTACTGTTGGTGAAAACGTCACTGAAACTCCTTTCAGCTGACAATTCTTGTGCCTTTTCCGTCGTTCTTCAATGCTGCTGTCTGAGCTTGCTCTGCATCTTTTCCCTGGCTATTTTATGTACTTAAGTACTAAGGTTTTCCTTTTTTGCCACCTGAATCTGTCAGTAGAGGAAGCCATTATTTCTGCAGTTCTAGATATTTTTCTTACTGTGTTGTACCTTTTGTATTCTTAATAGTATGGCTCAGATTGATGTGTAAGTACATCTACAGTNACCTGAATCTGTCAGTAGAGGAAGTATTAAAACCAAGCCTTTATTTCTGCAGTTCTAGATGTTTTTCTTACTGTGTTGTACCATTTGTATTCTTAATTAATAGGCTCAGATTGATGTGTAAGTACATCTACAGTGAGAAATTTTCTATTTGTAGAATGTACCTATAAGCCAGGCAGAATAACAGGAGGTGATGTATTAATGAGTTTCTACCATTCCCAATATTACGTGTGCTGTGAAATTCCAATGCAAGTTAACAGCTTTGCCTTGCTATTTAAGATACCAGCAATTCAGATTTTACATCCAAAATGCTAAGTTTAAGTATAAATTAGAGATACGAAATGGTTACACCCACTTGCAAATACTTCTCATTCAGTGAATTGAAGATTAGAAGGTGCTTACAATCTATGTGACAATGAAGAATGTCTTACTAAGAAAGTTGCTCATGGTTCATTTAAATCTTAGAAAACATACTGTATGGAAACTGTTTTGCTTTCCATATTGCATGCTTTAGCATTTGTTCCTCATGTTCAAATAAATGTCCATGTCAAGAAAGGGAGAGGTATTTGAATGAGAATTATTTTTAACATCTATTGAAATTGTTATATCCAGCAGTCGCCACTACCAACAGTGATAAATAGCTGTTTTGTTTTAGTTATTATATGAACATTTGTTCACCTCTCTTGGCTGTCACATTGACAAAGGACTCCAGAATTGGGTTATTTAAGCAATAGTAACAATACACTGAAAATATTACACTTTTTGAACAATTGGAATCTCAACTGACTTTCAAATGAGCCCTCAAAGAAGAATTAAGTATTTTGAGATATGGACAGCTAAAGCTTTTATTAGCTCTCAGCAAAAAGTGAAAGAACCTTAAAGCAAATATGATAATGAGCAGACTGGCCTCAAGGTGAAATAGTTTCAATACAAGATTTACATGCATTGTCATTTTATATGGGGGCCACAGAAGCACCTGCACACGTAGGAGAACAATTTAGCCTTGTGTTCTATTTTGGTGGTGTGTGTGGATATAATATATCCCCAATAATAAATATAAACTGCTTTGCCAGCCATGGATGGAGTTTAAGCATTGCTAGCAATGTTTCCAAGGCTGCGTACAGAGCATGATTTCATGTCCCAGGCTCAGTTTTCCGTGTGAATTTCAGTGTTTTTTTATATAAGTCCCATTCATCCAGTGGAGGTTCAGTAGGAATTTGCTTGGTCCTGTGGCATTCTACACATTGCTATCTGTGCTTTGGCTGAAATAATTAGGTATCATCATTTAACTGTAATTTAAATTGGCACAGGATGACAAGATACAAATTGAATAACTTTAATGTGTATGCCATACTAAATAGTTTTATTGCCTGGAGTCAGATTTTTAAGTTTTCAAAGGCACCAAAGAAGTGATGTTCAAGTCCTCTGCTTTGCAAAAAGATTTCGGCATTCAGCCCCTCTTAGGTTCTTTCTTGATAACCCTTTTAGGTCCAAAATGTAATAAATAATGGTGTTATACATGCTGTGAAATTCAATAGTGGAGTCTTTAATTTGTGCATTCTTCCAGACCATTCTCTTTTGCTCTGGGTTTTACTGTTGGCCTCAAATCAAACTCCCAGGCCCTTTTCTTCTCTTTCTTGTAAAATCTGTAACTCTGTCACTCTACACAAAGTAAAAGGCTTGGCATTCTGTAAGCCAGCTCCCACATGTATGGCTGTGTTCCAGGGGAAAGGAAGAGAGCTAGAACCTGCTTTTTGACATGGAAATGTGTTGACATAAATTAGGTTATATCTGTTTTGAATGTGGTAGACAAGGTAATTTGAGATGAGTTTTGATAATGTTTCAAATGTTCAAAGGTAGTCTGCAGATATATGTAGAGAGTTAATGTCCTTGCATAGCAGAAGAGCTTGGAATGAAAAAGGAATATTCAAGATTTAAAAGCAGTTTTGGGAATAAAATGTTGCTCATCAAAAAGACTGATTCCTGCATGAGGGACTCAAATAAGGATTCCCACCCCTGCTTGAAGTGGGAGGAAATGTGGCTTTTGGTTCTGCCACTTTATTACCTGATAGACAATTTTTGATCACTAGATCCTGAGAAATTGGGATAACATATTTTTGTTGGTGTAAAGAAAATATCTTTGTTGGACAGATGTGTCTTTCTGAGTGAATGAAACTGATACTATTTCAAGGATTTATTAAAATCAGCATATATATTAATCTGATTTTTAAATAATATTTTAACATGTTTAAGATGTGTCTGTTTCTTTGTTGGAAATGGGAATTCACTTTTTTTTTTGCAAAAGCAGAATTATTTTATGTGTCAATTTGGAAGTTGCATAGGAAACCAAACATTTTATATGCCTTTTTCAAGGAAAATGTATTTTGCTTTGTAAATCAAAAGTTTTATATAGTGACATGAACAGATTATTGGTCTTGTTACAGGGAAAATGGTGACATTGAAATCTTTTCATTGTGTTTTACACTTCCCATTTTCCTAAGTAAATTCATACAAAGAAAACACAAAATCACTGGACAAATATGAAAGAATGGCATCCTCTACTTCCCATTGTTTTCATTTTGAGTTAGCAGTGACCTTTAGCTCCCTGCTGGGATGTGGTGGAAACTTTACGAGGCCCCATCTTACTTGCCACTAAAAGACAATGTATTTTTAAAGTTACACATTTACTATCCTGTCCTGTCTTTGAGTCTGAGGTTCTGTTATTTCTAATAAAATTTAAGCAGAAAAACAAACTCAGTAAGTGACTGGCAAAGTAAACCTTCTTTATAAGAATCTTGTTTGAAAAAAACCTATGCTAATTTCTTAGTTAAAGCACATTAAAAGAACTTTGATCTGCATTGAGTGCAATCTTCCTGTATTTGGGAGTAGCTATGCTTTTTCATCATCAGAAAGATGTTCCTCATTCACATTGAGTTATCAGGGTTGTGGCTATTCTGAAACTGAGTTGTAGAACTCTGTTTTACAGCAGTGGTTTTAATTCCAGGTTTAAAGGAACAAACATATCTGTGGGATATGTAGGTAGGTCAAGATCAATGTTGAGCTGAGATGATCAGTTTGCAGATGTGTGTTCTTTTTGGAATACTGTCTGCCCTTCCTTCCAATTTTTAAGGGTTTTTTTTTTTTTTTTTTCCCTTCCTTCATAACTTTTCATAAGTTTGGTGAGAAATTCCACAAATGGTTGAGGACAGCCACACCTATTACTCTGGTAACTTGAAGCAGAAGTGATGTGTCTTGCACACAGTTTAACTGCCTGGTAAAAGCTACGCTTTTCCATGAGCTTTAACTCAAAGGTAAATATTTCAGCATAGGATGAGTATCAGAATGTAGGTCTATAAATATTGGAATCCAGAGCTTGTACTGAAATGTGGATGGCACTGGGATTGCTGGCAAGATATCTGCTTTTTATTTTTCAAACCAAAGCAAAGTATTATTTTCCAATACCAGAGAGATTTATTAGTGGGCCAAATTCTTACTAAAAGGACACCCTTTCAACCCTGTTAAGATCTTTGTGCTTAAGGGCTGTGGCTTTAGGCAGAGTAACTTTGAGAGCGATGACTCTCAAAGTTAAAATCTTAAATTTCTAAGCATTCAAAAGGATTTTTTCCCCCACGTATTTGTACCTGTGTTGATCTTCACTCGCATCTGAGGATCATGCTGTAAGCAGTGTTCCAGCAGTGATCCAGACTTCCCCGGGTTACTGTGTGGCTGCCTGGCCAGCTTGCTGTCTGTTTCCACGTGGGTGCCCGATGTTAATTCTGTGTCGTGCAGGACCAGGGCCACCCTGTACCCAGGGACACAAGGGCTGCACGCAGACCAAGCTGTGTCCATGTGTGCAGGGCTTTGTCTCCAAAAGCCCTCAGCAGAGTGTGCTTTGGAGAAAGATGCAAGGGATCTATTTAAAGGTACAAAACTGAGAACTGAGTTCTTCCTGTTCCTCTTCTGGCTTTAGTCAGCGCATACAGATTTACTTTTCATTTTTCGCCATTTTGGCATGTAATATGATACTGGTATTTTAGTTTTATGTCCTTAAAACTTGGTTGATGATTGCAATGAAAAATTGTACTCTTGAGTGGAATTTGTGAATGGAGAATTAATTTCCAAAGCAGTGTTAGCACATACTTATCACTGCAACACAACCAATGTGAATGGTTATGTATTTGTTCCTGCAGATACTGTTGCAGGGGCCACGAAAAACCAATGAAGGAGTTTAGAAGAAAGCAGGGGACATGAATTGAAACTAAATATGGATTTGCATTCTGAAGGGGTATTCACCACCAGGGTGGCTAGTTTTTGTAATACATAAATCAGTGTCTTCTAAATGAAAAAAACTGAGGGTAACATTGATATCATAGAGGAATGAAACATTTCAAAGTCAGGCAAAGGGGGTTTTGCAAACCCAAACAGCTTTTGTTTCATTAGCAAAAGGAAGAATAAGTCCTGTGAACTCAGACACTGCTTCATGCTTCCATTGATGCTGCTGGAACTTTTAGTTAGTATTTGGGGTTTTTTTTTTCGTCTTTGGCAGGAACGAATCTGCTTTCTGTAGCATTCCAGATGAAAGGGCTGTTCTTCTTGTACTGTCAATTAATACAATTTTCTTACCACATCTCCTCAGTTCTGGAAGTGATGGTCTTGTTCCTTGCTGGGCAATGCTGGGGAGCTGAGATCCGTGAGGAGGTCAGCTCAAATTCTGTGGCACTGCTGTCACTCACAGCCCCTCAGCCGACCACTGACACCTCTTCCCTCTGCAGATAATGTCACATTGTACCATACAAAGTATGGAATATTTTACTGTGGGCAGCTGCTTACTTTTTAGGAGGGATTTATGTTTTCTGAAAACTTATTGCATGTTGCAGCTTTTTAAAAGGAATGTATTAGAGCAATAGTTTGTTGGGAACCAAGTTTTGTCCAAAAAGCAGTTACCTTGGGCAGTGATACCTGGTAGGAAAAACCAGATTCTTGGAGATAGGAGAGATTAGGCTTTTATGATCCTTGTTCATGCTACTAAAAACTCATTGAACTAATGAAGCTGCTCAGGAAGCTGATCCATCCCTCTCCCCTTTGGCTTTGGTGAAAGGACAGAGGTAGTGTCTGTCTGTCCCTGAAGGACAGGCAGCAGTGGCAGCCTGCTGGTTTGGTAGGAAAAAATTAAAAAAGGAATTTCGTTGGGCATTCTATACTTTTGGTTCCGAGAGCTAAATATTGATTTATCAGCTTATGACAGTTTTCTAAGAAATATAATTCTGCTGTCACTGTTTGTAAGTTGGAAAATTTTTTTCCAACACGGTTGGAAGGTTTTTTTTTTCCTTGTTTGTTTGTATCAGTGCAGAGCCTGAGAGTTCAGGTGGGAGTGGGGCAGAGGCAGCAAGCCCTGCCAGTGGTTGGTGGGAGGTGTGGGAAGTCCAGAGGCTTGTCACGTCCTCAGACTTAGCCTCTGGTCACAGTGTGACCATGGGAACATTGCCAAGCACCAAATTTTCAGAGAAGTGTGACTGAAGTTGACATTTTCTAAAAAGCTAAGCTCTCTTATGAATTAGTTACAGTGAGATTCGTAGCTGGACTGTCAAAAAAAGCAAGCTGAAACTGCATTCTCTTATTTTGCCAATTAAATTAAAAGCAACTTTTTGGAGGTTACATAGCTCTGAAGTTTTCTGCTAACTTTATCTTGGCTGTTCTGATTGCTAAGAGCTCTTACAAGGCTCTCTTGTGCTCTTTGGGCTATATGAACTCTCTCCTGCTGTGTCCTGCTAAATTTGTGGGACACTGTTCCTGGGGTAGTTTTTGCTTTGTGAGGTAACCTTGTTTGGTTGTTTCACTAAGTCTAAACAAACTAGAGAATTTCAAGGACTGTGGAAATGAAATGCATCTGCTGCAGGATCAGGGAATGGCAATCTTTTCCTCCATTTCTTCTGAGAGCCTTTGAGCTGTGCTAGGAAGTGCAGGCTGTGGGTGTTAAGAGGTAGCTGTGATTTTTAACCCTTTTATTGGGTGCACAGAATTTATTGTGGGTTAGGAGGTGCCTCCCTGATACGATGCACTGCTCTGACAGTCCCTCTGAAATTAAACCAAGACCAAAGGCCAGTGGAGAGTGTAAATGGTGGGGTCCAGCACTTTCAATGCTCACAGGTCTCAATGAAGTATGGTTTAGTTGCAGAAGTCACAGCTGTCTCCACAGGGATATTTACCTAGTTATGGAAAAGTGATTTGTCCTAAAAATTTGAGAAACCTCATAAATTCTCCCATCATCAGTTTGAACAAGGACACAGTCGTCTTTAGTCTGTTGTTTTCTCAAGTGTGTGTTTAGCAGTGAGGCTGTGTAGTCTCTTGCTCTTTCTCCACGGCTGACCTGCAAAGAAGAACTATCAACCCCCTTCAGGAAACCTGATGCTTTTGGTCAATGGTCCCTTACATTTTTTCCCCAGCTGACTGATATTCCAGCTGACTGATCACAGAAGTACCCAGCTGCATCCACTTGTTAGGATTTGCTGTGCCAGGGCTGTTCCATTCCAGGACAAAGGTACCAAGGAAGTGAGTTGTGTTGAGCTCACCTGAAAGCTGAGTGGTGCTTCCCTGGCTGTGGCCAATCACTTTGGCTGCTTTGGGATCTGGTTTCCACTTACCCCTGTAACACTACACTCAGTAAATACTCATGTGAAATACTACCTGGGAATCTTTAAATGCTTGATGATTGTTGCTTCCTGCCACTTTGTAAAAGGTACAAGGACTTGTACCATACCTAATTTTTTTTCCCCCTCTTTTTTCCCCTCCATTTTACAGAGAGGGATGTGCATGAAGGGCTTGGCATTTTTTTAGTCATCTTTCCCAACATCAGGGCATTCCAAGACAGTAGGTAGAATTTCTAAGAGATTCTCCTAAAGGAGGTTCCTTTAGCCCATCCTAAAATAGTTTAATGATTTGTAAAGGCAAACCAGTAAAACAGTCCTGTAGAGAAAAAAGCATGACAGAGGATCGCCAGGGTAGAGGGATTATAGGTTACAGCACTGTCCTGGTGCTTTTGCTGGGTGCTTTTGCTGGGTGCTTTTGCTGGGTGCTTTGCTGGGTGCTTTTGCTGGGTGTTGCAAGAGCTCTTCATATCTTTAAGAGTCTGAGTTAGGTTTGGGAAACCTTGACCTCTGCGCTGAGGAATTATCTGAGGCCAGCAGCAGTGATTTGTTTAAACACAAGTTCTTAAATGCAGATTAATTGATTGCTATAACTACAGATACTTTTGTCCTAGAACAGACATGACCAGACTGTCCAAGGGCTATATACATATATACAGGATGTTTGCCAATTAAACCATGGAAACATTGTGGTTAATTTAAGTAGAATACAACCCCCTGACTTAGTAAACCCTCAACTGTGGCAGCTCAGCCACAGCCACTTGTCCTCACCCCAGCACCACCCTCAGCCTGGCAGCCCATGTAAAACAGCACTGCCTTCAACATGCAGAATTTGTCTGCAGTGATATGTAGTGCTGTACTGCAGAGCAAAGTATTTTCAGTGTCTCTGATATGAGGCCTGAACTGGTTTTAGAAGAAGCAGGAGTTCAGTAATAAATCCGATCTCTTGAAACATGAGTTGGAAGTTGTAGCTCTTGTCAGCAGGTTCCCTGTATGATGTATTGTGGAGCCTTGGCTGCAAAGAAGCTGTAGCCTGCAGTTAATGAGCTGTTCAAAGTAGCTGTGAAATTGTCAACTTAATTAAGCCAAGTTTAGTTACCAGTCATCTTTCAAAGATTTTGTGTTAAGAAGCAGGCTCTGGAACTGCCCAGCTATGCACTGTAGGAAAGTGCTGTGAGCTTTTCTGAACTGAGAAATTAGGAGCTCATGTGGTAAGAGAAAGAGCTATTTTGCAAAGTGTTTAAAGAAAGCCCCCAGCTGTCCCAGCATGTTGGGGAGCTTCATAGCTATTTCCATTTTTAGATAGTTAAAAAGCGTAAGCACTCTAAAACAGTCAGTGGGTTGCAGCTCCTGTGTGATTCTGGTTGAAGATCTACCATATTTTTTTAAGCTGTTTTTAAAAAATGATCATACATGTGCAATTCTTTTGTTATCTGTTTCTTTATAAAATAATGGATATTTATGTTTGTGCTTTGTCCTGAGTCCCTTTCTCTCCTGACAATATAGAAAATTTAGTCTGAGTACTACAAAAACACCTGCTGAAGTCAGAGGAGACTGCAGTTCAGTGAGCTGGGTTTCTTCAGTTTGTCCTTGGAGAAAGAGTAAATACTTTTGCAGACATTTGCAAACTTCTTCTGCCCATGACCTTGAAAGAAGGACCCATCAGATGTTACAGAAACAAGTGTTTAGGGTCTTAGCTGCTGAGGCTTCTCCTCTCACCTGAAGTGTCAGTTACTGCAAGGATCTGTTCTTGAGGTTGGAGATTTCTTACTGACATAAGTAGGGTAAAGTCCTCTCCTAATTACAGCAATACTGATACTACTGTGCTTGTTGCAGCATACTTTATGCTGGTTGAGAGTACAAATACAATGGTACAGCTTTTTCCACAACAGAAAGCTTTCCTGTATTTCTTGACATGTGGAACTATACCTAGGACATGTTTAGGTGAAGTCTTAATACAGTCAAGGATAGGACTGTATGGGGAATGTTACCTAGGTTAGAAATATCAGTGAGGGATTTGGGTTTTAATGATATTTTATTTTGGAAAAGACCTCTGTTTTGGATATACAGATAGTGGATTGAGGAAAGCATGCTCTTGTTAGAATAGCTTGTTTCAGCTGAGGAACTGGTATGAAGTATACCAGCAAAACCAGTTTTGCTAATGTTAGCTCCATTTGCAATAAGAAGGTTTCCCAGGACATTTGTGTTATACCTGTGCCAGGAATTTAGGACTGTGCAAATGGAATGGAAGTGAGCACATGGAGCTTTTTGCTCCTTGTTAAGCCTTTGGACTCGAACAGTTTCTGGCAGCTGATGCCTGTGAGCCACTTGCCTGCTTTTATGATGCCTTTAGAGCCAGCATTGCCAGCAGCGAGAGCTCCAAGGAGCTCTGCGAGCACTCTGCCACCACACCAGTGCTTTGTGGGAATTTTTCTTCTTTTGGACAGACAGATTTAACAGAAAATAGTTTGGCTGAGGTGTGAAATCATGATGTGAATATTTGCAAACCTTTGGGAAGAAAAGGTATTTTTTGTCAGCAATACTTTGTAGGCTGGACCAGGCAGTTGAACAAACAGAGGGGGGAACAGTCCTTGAATTAGGACAAATAAATGATTGTTAATGGCCTTTGTCCTCTGTTGCTGTTTGTTTGCCTTTTGCTATAGGACACTACTCTTCAGAACAGGCTGTAAGTGGCTCTGCATTCTTTGACTTCAGGTTATTAAGGAAAAGTTGAAGTATCAGTTAATTAATTGCATTGTTTAAAACCGACTTAATAATTATCTCATTAAACTATTCCAGATTTATGTTTGAGCATGGGACAAGTACATATAATAATAGATACAGTAAGCTGAATTATCAGGTGTGATTTGGTGACAATTTGTAATGCCAAATTGTGGCAATTTAGGATAGAAATGTTGTCACACTACAGCTGCCTCTGTGCCAAAACCCCCATTTTATTGTGTTTCTTCTTAACATTCTTACTTTGTCATCCGTGGTGGTCTGTAGTTTTTCTTTAACTTGTTCAGTCACACATAGCAGGAGTTTTCTTCCTCCAGCCCCTTTTCTTCTTTTTGCCACTGTGTTCTACCTTTGACTGCCATTTTCATGTTTCTAATGCTCATAAATACATTTCTCTATAATTTAGGGGGGTTACAAACAGTGTGTGTCCTCTCACTGACAAAACTGGTATCAACTCCTCTCAGTGCTTTTTTTTCATGAGGTACTTTTGTTGGGTGAAGATCTTTGAGGAAGGTCCAGCTTCTTCCCACCCTCTGGCATAGGACACTATCCTGGAAATGGCAGAATCTTGCTTACAAAGAGGCATAGCTAGTAAACAGATGTCTCCCTGAAAATCTTTATTTAGTACACACAGTGTACTCTTAATCATTGGCACCAAGGTCAATAGCCCTTAAAGGGCCATTATTATAAATCAATCTGATACTGGAGGAATATTTTCATAGATGTGTACACAAACACAAATAAACAAACCGGTAATTTTTTTTTTTCTCTGATTTCAGCTAAAATGCAGTAAACTTATTTCTAATCTGCTGTACTAGAAAAATTATTTTTTTCATAAAGCTTTCAAAACTGCAGTGCTGTTCTATGCTTAAATATCAGTATGGAAAACATTTTTAAATTGTAGGTGTGTTCTTGTGTCGCTTAACAGAAAGAAGTAATATTGTGGGGACAAATAATTTTGGTTTTCATAGCACAAAACATAATGGGTTGATGGGTAAATTGCTTGATTGTCGTTTGTGGACATGAATTTTAGTTGTTTAACCATTAATAGAAACTGTCATATGTGACACTAATCATGGACTCCTAGTCTTATATGATTCAGATTATATGATTCAGCTGACACAATTTCATAATAAAAATTAGACATTTTTCATCTATTTTTGTAACCCTGTCAGTTCAGATACTTGCTGTGTGAAGGGAATATCTACACAAATAGTTGTGATCAAACTGAAGTTTGATCTGAAATGGAAATTGATTTTTCTCCTTAGTAGGAATTTTACAATGTCTTCCCAAAGTATTGAAGTTCAAGCTGGGACAGCTTTCTATTTGACAAGGACTGAGTGAAAGAAATTGTTACTTTTCCTCCAGATACACCCCCTATAACTGCCATAATTTCCACTTTTTTCATGGTGGTCATGTTCACCAGTGTGTCTCTAATGTAATTAACTGTTGTTTTATATGTTTAATATACATTCTTTCTTGCACTTGCAGAGTTGGTGGCCATGACTGAAAGGTGGCCCCCAAGTGCTGTTTTGCTTATGGAGCTTCACCCAGGAGCTCCCTACTCTGATTTGGGCTGACAATCTGTAGCCCCAAGCTGTGCTCTTTGTTTTCTTTTGAGTAGTGTGAATGGACTGAGAGACCTGACTCTCATCTAGCTTGCATTGAGGGTGGGGTGACATTTCATTTGAGTGACGCTCTGCAAGTAAACCAGAGCCATGTGCAAGACTTGGAGTTGAAGCCTCTTGCCTCTGTCTCTGTACCCACGTTCTGGAGCCCAGGTTTGTGTCTCGTGGGGAAGCTCTGTTGAACCTCAGCAGTTGTTTCTTTTACACTTTGTCATCTTCCAGTTCAGTCCACGGAAAATAAACCTAAACTGTAATTACTGTGTCTGTTTTATTTTTTGCTCTTGAAATTTTCTTTGCCTTTTTTTGTAGCATCCTTCCAAAACGTGTTGCCCTCTATAAATGTTAGGCTATTAAATTTTTGAAGCTCATAACAATGTTGTTCCACATATCATGCATTTGCATTTTCCGGGTAAACACCCTCCAACCAGAAACTAAGCAAGCTCAGTCTTTTGTGGTCCACTCTGTCCTCATATGCCCTGGGATCAGGAGTCCCTTGCCTGTTTTCATGTACTTAAATGATGTTGTTTCACACTTGGGAGTTACATCTTTGGGTCAGCACTTCCTTGCTTTTTGGAAATACCCCTCTCTTTGGAGAAAGCAGTTGCTTGATTCTAACTGCTCTTAGTCAAACAGCAGATTTTTAGGACTACTGAGTAGGTCTTTCTAAACTTTACAATCCTTCCCCAGAGAAAGTTAGCATCATAGAGTTAGAAATGGTCCCAAAGAAACTTAGTGGCAGCAAATCTAGCACGGATAAACAAAGAGAGCAGTTGGGGAAAGGCCTTCAGTATTTCCAACCATTGTTTTAAACCCACCAGATTCCTCTTTGAAAAATCCTTGAGACTGATCACATTGTGCTTTGGCAAAGACTTTTGGGATCTAGAATGATATTTTATTTGGTGACTTGTGGGTCTCCTCACTCAGGCAGGGAGATAAAGGAAGATAAAGATGGTCAAATAGAAAAACATTAACTTTGAATGATGTATAATGGTCAGTCAAGGCCATACTATAGCTTGTCTGCTTTGTGATAGATAAGCAACTGTGGTGCAAGGACTACACATGGTTTTTAGATTAAAAATTCTTATTTAGTTATGTAGCTTTGTCTAAATTATAGGAGCTTTTTTTAATGTGACTTGAGTTGTGGGCATTTATTTTTCTGTGGGTGGGTTTTTTTTTTTTCTTCTGGGTAAAAATGATACCAAATCTTGCTGAAGCAATGTGCTATTCAAAAGCCTAATACGATATTTGAAAAAAAAAAAAAAAA
>VYXF01012269.1:268771-374837 GCA_013397295.1 Polioptila caerulea | reverse complement strand
AACCCAAAAAAAAAATTTAAAAAAAAAAAAAAAAAAAGGTGGATGTATATATAAAATATCTAAATACTGTTTCTCAGTCCAATTGCTTTAGTATTTCAGATGCCATTGCTAATGGTCAGGAATGACTGGCTGTGCTTGGGAGTTCAATGTGTGAGGCTCACTTGGGACTTGCAACTTCTGTTCCAAGTGTGTTGCTGGGGAGTGCAGAGGGGAGAGGATCATACTGCATGGTGGAAAATGGATCGAGGAAAAAGCCCAAATAATGATACATCTTATTTGTGTTAGCAGGTGACAGCACACATTGTTTGTACAGGTCTTTGTTTTTGGTAATCAGTCCAAGAAAGTGGAAAGAATTAGTGCTAACAAGAAATCCCATCTTGGAATGCAAACTCGCTGGGACAGGGCTCATAATTTCCTGTCTGTTTATAGGGCTGTTGTACACTTCAGTGCCTACACAGTACAAATGTAAAAATAAAATAAAACCAGTGGTGATGATGTCAAGAAGTGAACTCAGTCAATCTACTCCCTGTAATGACATGCACTTTTTAAAAAAAGACATAAACTTCTTTATGCATAAGGAGAGCACAAGAGTTGAAAGTGCAATTAGAAGTAATTTAGTTCAGAAATAGATGACTTGTTTGTCTGCTGGCATAACTAATGATAGCACTGGTATCCAGCATCCAGATATTTACAGTAGAAAAAAGAAATTAACAACAAAGCCATCAAACTGAAGTTTGATGAGAAAAAAAAAATCGAGACAAAAAAATCACTGGCTAATATTCCTTCAGAAACAAAGCCAGGTGACCAGTTAATCACAGCATTCCCAGTGCTCCTGCCTGGAACAGCCCTCTGTGCTTCCTTCCTGCCTCTCTGGAGCTCTGCTGGCCAGTGGAGTGGGGTGGGAGCCCTGGCACAGCTGAAGGCCGGGGTAGCCTCAGGACTTGATGTGCTAGGTCTGGTAGTTGGAAAAGAAATAATAGTTAAAAATTAAAAAACAGGGTTTCTTCGATAAGATCTTGGATCCTAAGGCAAGTGCTGGAATCACCTGAAGTATATCTTGATAGGAAGATATCCAAAATCATGGTTTCAAGCAATATGGTCTAAATTGGTGCTTCATCTTCCCATAACAATTTTTTTTCCCCTGCTAGAATGGGCAATGTCCACATATATTCTGAGAAAGGAGTCCCTAAAGGATGGATAAGGGGGCTGGCAGCTCTTCTTGAAACAGAATGCTGACCTTAGAGTGGCTCAATACCATGGGAAAAAAAGGTTATTTATTTAGGGCTTAAGTTATTAAATTGGGATTAAGTCAGATACATAGAAGATTGTTGTTGAACTCACGTTCTTGGCTCAATCTTAGGCTGGGCAGAGATTAAAAAACTGTTTCCTAGATATAGAAGGAGGTTTTAATATGGGCCAAGTGGCAACATGCTTTTGTTTTCAGAGAGGCAGGAGAGACTTATCTCACATCCAGGTGTAGAGGATTGTATTCATTCTTTTTCCAATTTGATTCTTCCTCATCTGAACCAGTAATCTCTTGCTGTATCTAAAGGGCAGAGGTGAGCAATAATACCCAGAAAAACATGAATTAGT
The DNA here is from genome assembly GCA_013397295.1 of Polioptila caerulea. NCBI lineage: Eukaryota > Metazoa > Chordata > Aves > Passeriformes > Certhiidae > Polioptila > Polioptila caerulea. Next base: position 373,244 of record VYXF01012269.1, on the reverse strand, counting down.
TTTGAGTGACCTGGCTAGCCTGGGCAGCAGCAGTAGGAGAGCTGTGTGAGCATCAGCACTGATGTGTGCAGGGTGCTGGGGTGATGCAGCTCCAGTGCTTCCAGTCCTCACTCAGAGCTGTCTTTGATACCACCCTGCATCCTGCTGTGTAGGTCCCATCACAAAACACTGAGGAGATCAAGCCTTTAATGAGATGAGTAAGGAGCACAGAGCTGCCCTTTTTGTCCAGCTCAGCCTGACCAAGGGCTGCCTTTGGCAGAGTGTGGGACAGCAGGTCCCCAGCCCTGCATTAAGGACTCCAGTTCCTGTCAGGAGCAGACTAAATCCCAAGGGTTGGGGAGTTCAGGAGTGTGCAGGAGTCTTACAGGAGGTCAGCAAGTCTGTTGGAGGTTTTTCTAGGCTTGCACTTTTTGGTCTTGTGAAGATGGGAAACTCTCTCAGAGGGCAGTGGCAGAGCCCAGAGTGGAGCAGGGCAGAGCTCCTGCTGCCTCGGAAGCTGCACCTCTTGTCCTACATCTCTTACCTCTTGGAGTAATCCAGTATGATCCTGGCATACCCCAGGAACACTGGGAGCTCTGCAGCGCCCTGCAGCTTGCTCCTGCAGCTGTGTGTGAGTGGTGGATGAGGGCTGGCAGGAGGGCAGAGGGTTATAACCCTGCAGCAGAAGTGTTTCCAGAAGTGACTGTGAAAATGACGGCAGGAGATTCTGCACTCTGTCCGTCTGTTTCTGGTAAAACTTTGCTAAGTTTACAAGTCAAAAGGTGATTTTTCTGACAGCCAGTCTTTCTACTTACTCATTTGGGTTTGACAATCAAGCTGTTTTCTGTCTGAATTTTACTTCATTGCCAGTAATAAAAATTCCAGCTCGTTCAGCCATGGTTATATTGGTTTTGCAGAGCTAACAGTAGTAAAAGCTTGTTTTTGTCCTCGAAGTTAGTAGATCAGGTCTCAGAGAAACATCACCCAGACAGCAGATGTATAGAAAAATCTGTTTCTTTTTTTTTTTTTTTAAATTGAACCAAACACTACTGAAACAACTGAGTACTTCTTTTACCACCCTCAGCCCCTGTGCATTGCCTTGCATAGGTAAAGAAGAGATTGTTGCTGTGGAAGTACTAATGAAGCTTATGCCACTTGTCATGTATTACTGACGATTCCAACAAAAATACTCATGTTATAGGACATACTTCCTCTACTTTCTTGTTTTCAATGCCAATATTTGAATCTCTGAAATTAAACTGAATGTTATCAAACCAGTACTTTTTTCCTCATAGGATTTTTAAAGCTTTATTAAAATGCTGATGGTCTCTGTTTCTCTTGTATGTCCTCTCACTTTTGTTATTTCCTTACTTCAATGACAGAAGACAATTTCTGTTATGATTAATCCTTTGTAGAGGCGACAACAAGAAAAGATGAATCTTTAGTTTAAAGAAACCTGAAAAATATATCTGCCTAATTTTTATTTGTTTATACTCCAGTCTGTCACCAGAATATCTGTCTTCCCAGCCTCCTGCTGTTTGTAGTTTTCTTGCTCTTACAGAAGCTACCAACATACAAATGCTCCTTTGAAGTCAGAAAGTATTTCCAAAGTCATTGGTCTGGTTTATTCATTCCTTTTACTTCTAACTTCTAGGAATGAACAAGGCAAATATTTTGTAGTACAATAAAATTTGTGATTTGAGAGTGTCCTTTGAAGGAATGGATGAAATGTCACTTATGGAGAAAGCTGTTGCTGCAGTTAAGTGATGCAGTCCTTCTTTGATCCCTACCTTGATCTTTTATTGGAAGTAGTGATGTGTGGTAGGTTTTTCCAGCTGTTGACAGAGATCTCTCCTGGCTGTTTAGCCATGGCACTTGTTCCTGGCCGTGCTGAAAGCATGGGAGTTGGTCATGCCAACCCATGCACTGTGCAAGCTATCATTGCTGCTATCTTGAAAATAGATTCCTGTTAGCATTGAGAAAAAACTTGACGGAAAAAGAACAAATAGAAAAGATTACAGTAATATAAATCAGTGCCTATGAATCCTAAATACACAACATGGAACTGGGGGAGGAGAATTACTTTCAGAAGCTCTGTGTACAGCTCAGGAGGAAGGCTGCAGCATCATGTGTCCATGCTTTCATGGATCTTGGATACTGACTGGCACCAAACCATGGAGTTGTTAAATTGTTTTAGTATTTCACTGCTCTCTTTTCTGAAGGGGCTAAAGTCCATTTGATATTCCATAATGTGAAGAATCCTGGTTCACCTGCAAATACTGGGCATTCATCTGTGAAATGATGGTCATACCTTGGTGCATAGGCTGGAAATGCACATACCATGTGCTTCAAAAGCATCTTATCTCATGTGATCTGGTGCCTGGGTTTTGCTCAGTGGTGAATGATTTTTTTTCCTAAGTGACAAGAGAAGGAATATGGCCTTCCAGGGACTCCACAAAGGCAGTGTGATCTGTACCACTATAAAGATTTTGTAGTCTGATTCCCCTGTAAGATGAAACATAGCAGGGTACCCAGTGTATGAAGGGCTCTTGTTTTAAAGAATAACTAACACCTGTATCCTGTAAATTAGGCTGACAGCATTGAAATCTGCAGTACCCTTATTTAGGAAGGAAAGACCTTCCAAAATGTCATGCATTTTTTGGTGGATGCACTGCCTGGTCACAGACCTGGGGTAGTCCCACAAATATCTAATGGAAGATCAGCCAGCAGGATATTTTGGTTTGCCTGACTTGTTTTCCTTTTAAGCAAATACAAAGGGCCTTTTCTAACCACTGGATGTGCTGTGCTTTCTGTATTGGAATTTATAGAAAGCTGTTAAGGATCTAAGATATGTGGAAAAAATGAGATGATGTGGTGAGAGCAGGATTGGTGCATATTGTGCAGATGTGTGCTTTGTGGTCTCCTGAGGAGCTTGTGAAGGCTTCTCTAGTGGGACATGTCTCAGTGACTGTCAAATATTTCTCATGTGGCATGTCCAAGCTATTCAGTCCCTGTCCTTATTAAAGAGTAGACATCCGTGTCTTGTTTTGAATATCTGTTAATTAGAGATTCTGGTAGTACTCACTTGGGGGTTAAACTGTTCCCCAAGGATTATTTTTAAGGTAGTTGTTCTTCTGCTCTCCTCCCCATTACATTTGTCCTACTGAGAGCCTCTTTCACCTCATTATGGGCTTGAAGCACTACCTTCATGGATGCTGCCTGTTCTGCTCTATTCAAAAGACTAAAACACCCTCTGCTGTGGTCGAAAGAGATCCCAGCCTGCAGAACCAAACTGAAACACACACTGATCTCTGTGCAGAGCTTGTGACAAGTGGGCTTCAGGGCCACTTCCAGCAGTTGCCAGCTGCTGGATCTGATTGCCTCTTCTGATTTGGAGCAGGAAGAATTATTCTGAGGTTATTTTGCCTCTGCATTTTGTTCTGGGGAGTTTGCCTGTCTTAACTGTTGATTCTAAGCCCTATGCAGATCAATAGGGAACATAGGAACATAAACAAAACCAAATTAGACACTGCCAGTTTGAGGTTTCCCCCTCTGCAGGGCCCTTGTGGTTGCTGGGCTCAAGCTGTGAAAGGAGGTGACTGTGCTGCCACAGCAATCTCCTATCCCATGGCAAAGGCTGAGTTCCTGAGGCCATGGCTGAGAGTTTGGCAGGGAAAATGGTGTTTGCTCTGATCTTTCTACCATTGTTCAGTTTTCCTGCAAAATTAGAAACTCTAAAGACCCCAGTTTCCAAGCTCTAGGGGAGGTTTAGGGGTATCTTTATTTCTTTACATGGGACCAAACCTGTTCACAAGCCAGGTGTAAAATTGTTGGATGGCTAGTGGGTTATTTTATTTTCTTCAGAAGCCTACACAAAACAGTTTTAGTACCAAACAATCTTCATTTTATAGTCTCTGTAACACACAGAGACCCCTTCAGTTTACATTTGCCCCATTCCTCAAGTAAAGATTTCGTTAATGACTCTTATTACTTTCTTCTGCCTTCTTTTCCTAATCTGTTTGTTTATTCCCATTTATTTCTGGCATAGTTTAACTAAAGCTGAGAGTTCAGTCAAACTTTCTGGTTCAGATTGCTTCAGTGCTTCTGTGCAAACTATTCCTTCATGACACTCAATTTACTGATACCCTTCCTTTGGAAAATGAGCAGTATTTGAAAAATTTTTTGTATCTGCAAGAGTGGATACTTCTTAACCATGTCCTAAATCATAAAATACTGGAGAAGTTCTGCAGACTCCCACAACTAACTTAATTGAAAAAAATCTCAAACTTTTTAATGGGCATGATGATACATATCTCTTCTTCCTATTCAAGAGTAGCTAATTCTTTTCACTTACTGAATTAAGACATGTACACAATCCTGATTTAGGAGATAACATTTTCTGGATAAAACAGCAGCCAAGTGCTGCTTTTGATGATCCATCTCGGAGTGACAAATGCTCTTCCTTTTGATGAGGCATTAACCTTTCAGCTGACACATTGATGCTTTCACTGCTATTCAAATAGAAAGAAGTTCAGGAGATGAACAACAGATTTTCAAAATTTGCTGTACAGTCTTAGCTAACTTCAGGCATCTACACAAAGCTAATGAGAAGCCATAGACCTGTTTTTCTGTCAGAGTTAGAGTCATCTGCAGCTGAGTATCTTAGCTGCTTTGGAGAGCAAACTCTCCTTGATCAAATGGTGCTACAGTCTAGGCATTAAAAGAAGATGGGTTTGTTAAAGGAAAACTTCCTTGGTGTTTCATGGCAGGGAAATAAACGTGGCTCTTGAGCCACTGTGAGAAGAAAAAAAAAAATGTAAAGAAGAAATAGTTAGTAGTCCTAAAAATCAACATTCTGCATATGAACAACTATTTTCTGGGCCATGCAGATTGGATAAACTTGTGTGGGTTGAGTATTCTTGTTTGTGTATGTGGCTGATTAGCATGAGCCCTATACCCAAGATTGCTGGTCTGTGTCAATCACATGTGGAACTAACAAAAAATGGCATTCTGCAGCCAAGACCAGTCCTGATGAGTCAGTGGGTTGGGTGCAGAGCCAAGCTCTGTGCCCCTCAGTGACATGGAAACCACAGCTGCTGGTGGAAAACAGAGCTCTTTTCCCTTCTGTGAAGCAAGTGGAGCAAAAGAGTTTGCAAAGATGGCATATTTTCTAGATTATATGATTGCTTTTCAAGAGCATGCCATGAAAAATTATCACTTTAAGGAAATGTCTCTAAGAAAAGCAGCATTTTGTAACTGTATCCAGTTTGGTGAAATTATGTACACAAAGAAGAGATGCAAAATGTCGGCGTCTTGTTTAGTAAGAAACCAGTTTAAGAAGAAAGTAGGAAAAAAGATTACATAAGGCTGTGAAATACGTCCCTTTCCTTGTCTTTTAAAGTAATTTGAGCCTTTACGTTAAGTAAAACTAATTTTGTCTTGAAATTATTGTACCCAGAAGAAGAATTGGTAAGCTGATAGCTTTTGTAACCAAGCAGAGTAGAAATTTATTCTATGTCAGGCCTGAGATTTAAAGAAAAAAAATACTTTTATAAGGATGTAAATCTCTAAGACTTAAAAAAAAAGAAAAAAGAAACCAATCCCACTTCCCCCCCTCCCAATCATTCAGCATTAGTAAGATTTAAATGAAACTATATTTGATAACATGCTAGGTTTATGTCCAAAATAAGAATGATCATAATTTCCTTACATGAAAAGACATTTGTTTGCTCATGCATCTTGTTGGAAAGGGGATTTTAAACAACAGCATGTCAGTTTTCATGCACGTAAGCTGCACTACAGATAACCTGCAGTTTAAAAACACTGATTATTTGGGGGGGAATAAAAAGTCTGTAGGTGAAGATCCCTGTGTTCAGATAACCTTCAGAGAGCAGGAGCGGGTCAGGGAGGCGGAGGAAGGAAAGAGGCTGTGGGGTGAGGCAGAACCCGGGGAGTCGGGGTTGGCTCTGAGCTCCCGTGTCACCCACAGACAGTGCTCGGGTGCTGCGGCTGCCACGGGTGACCCAAAGTGCGGGGGTCACACCCCGCAGGTTCCTCCCTCCCCGTGTCCCGGAGCACACACCTGGCCCAGGTGTGGGATCGAGCTGCTGCAGTGCTGTGTCTGCTGTGGGTGGGAATGCTCTGGGACACAAAGGAGGTGTTGGACACTTGGCAGTGCCAGGTTGGAGTTGGACAAGGTTGCTCCTTATGTGTTTAAGTAAAACAGGAGCTGCTCCCGGGAAAGAGAAGATGTGCGCAGCGAAGCATGAGAAGCTGATAGGTGATGGTGCTCTGTGCAGAAAAACATACAGTTAAAGATAAAAGGAGCTGAAGTCCTTGAAAGAGTACAAATTCTTGTACTTTCTGCAGTTTAGTGGAATCCTGGGCAAATAATTTTTTTAATTTTTCGGTGTTCATGGTGTATCCTTAAGCCCAGTGCTGATTTTTCTTTAGGAGATGGAATGTTTCAGGGAGTATGAAATCAGAAACAGAAGCTAATGCTACCTGGCTGAGACAATTTCTGAATTAATTTTTTGTTTCTATAATCACCCCTACCTTTTGTTGCATTTTTTCTGTTGATAGTTGTTAATATTTCTACACAAACTTAGGTGGTGTTTTAGCAAAAATGGAATGTGTTGCTTTCTTGAAACAGCAGATTCTGGCAATAGCCTTTTCCTCCTTGTCTTCTGAACTGTCAGCAACAAAGATTTAAGTACTTTCAGTGTAGTTTTAAATGACTGTCTTTCTATAAACATTGCAGCTACCCAGTTGTGTAAGTGATGCAAGACTTGCTGGTTCTCTGTAACAAAATCACAGACTATTTATTTTCCTCTCTTTTAAACAGAGTGTTTTTGAGGCTGGAAATATAACTTGTTAATATACAAAACTATGAGATTTATAGTAGTTTGTGATGTTCTTTTAGAAATCTTGTATAGACAAGCGAGCTGTAATTTTTAATAGAAGTGCTACTTACGGCATCTATTTTTAAAAGATTAAATTTTTCCTTCTAATGTTTTGAACTATTCTGTTTGTTGTAAACACCTTAGAGCTACTTTGCAATTCAACATTAAAATGAAATGGTTTGGTTTCGATATCTGGATGAGTTTTCTGAATTAAAAAATAAAATGTAAAAATTCATATTTTAAAATTAAGGAATATTGCATAATCATTCATATGAATATTTTAAAAAATAATTTGTAAAATTTAAATTCTTCAAATACAGACAATAACAAAGCAGCAAATTTGGAAAATGGCTGAAACTCAATTACAATTCTTGGAAGAGTTTGCCATTAGATTAGCTAATGGTGACTGCATTGCTATCCAGAACTCCACTTTCTAGCTCTTAAATAAGACCAGAAATAAAGTAGTTATACAAGGTCATGTTAGTAAAAGGGGAGAAAGGAAGATACTCAGAAAATACTGCCTTTAGGAAATGAGTTAATGAATGAGCTTTATTTCTTAAACTATAATTTCTGAGGTATTTTTGCAGTACCAGATGCTTCTGCTCTGTTAGAGAACTGTGATGTAGATAATGATTTTTGCCCTTTTATGTTTCTTTATTGCTTTTCTTTATTTTTTTTCTAATTGAAACAATGGAAGGGTAAAATCCTTGCTTTTTTCCCTGCAGTCTCTTTGTATCACACATACTGCTTGGCTGAGGGTTTCCTCTGGACTAAGAGAGTTCTGCTCCTGCAGTGTGTGTGTGGGAAGCACGCTGGGACAGTGGAAGTGACCATGGGTGGGCAGCCAGTGTTTGCCCTGTACTGCTCCTGTGCAGCTCATCCAGATCAACCTGGTTTCCTGCCCTGCTGGGAAAGCCTAATAGAGCTGACAAAGCTGAAACCACCAAGATCCAACTGAAATTGCATTAAATTAACAGAGGCCAAAGCAAACGTAATTGGGTAGGAATTTATTTTGTGGTGGGGTGTGTAGAGTCACTGCTGTAAATGTTTCCTGACACAGTACACTAGTAAGCTCTGGGGTTTTTATTTTGTTTTATTGTTATTTCATCAGATTTCAAGCACTGACTTTAATTTGTCTGGGGTCTGCCTCAGGGGTATTTCTGAGAGGTGTGTTTCTGTTTGGTTGTGTGCAAAATCTTCGGCCAAAATAGTGCCATTGTTTCTAAGACCGGTGTCATAAAAATATAAATTTGGGCCATGCAAAACTCCTGGAAGTGTTCTCTGGTAAAATCTATGATAGCTCGGGACTAGGAACTTGATAATTATCTGAAGTTTGGTGGATCTATGTTGTCCTTAAGGATTCAAAATAATTCGAGGCTTTATGGAAAAAACCCCCGACTTTACGAAGGAACAACTTGATGGGTAGCTATATTAATTTTGGGGTTTTGTTTGAATGATCTGACTGTAAATATTTTTCTGTCATGTAAATGATGTTGATGTTATGTGGGAACAAGCAGTGTTTATAATAGGAGGAAAAAATTAAAATCAGATTATTTAATCAAAGCAGAAATTGCTGCATATTGTACATTTTAAGAAATAAGAAATTTTCACAGAGAAAGGAGAAAATGCAAAAGAATTGGAAGAAGTCACATTTGTGTCAAGTTCCACTAATGCTTGAACTGGCATGCCCAGTATAATTATGAAACTGTGATGTTAATAGGGACCACAACACTTCATCTTTATTACTTTTTATGATAGTAAGTAAACAAATGACCACTACATACATAGTGAAACATATTTTTAAAGTCTGCGAGAAGCATATTTTTAAAGTAAATTGAAATGTTGGTACACAAAAAATAATTTTTAAATTGCAGTAAATTCTGTCTTCCCATTGTTTAGAAATACCCAAGGGAAAAGACTGTATATAATGGATTAACAGTTTATATATTCTCCTGTCCACAGCTGAAAAATAAGATTAATGATGTATTGGCGTGCAGATTCTGAGTACATGGTGTAAAGTTATACTCTTCACAGACTTTCTTTCATAGTGATTATCAGAATTTTTCAAGTATTTCTAACAGGTTTTTCCTTTATGGAATTGTGGATGCTCTTAGCCAAAATGTATTACTTACTGGTATAATTTGTGACTGGACTTAATAAGCTGATAATTCATTAAGATAAATCATGAAAATATTATAGTTAGATAGTCAGATGTGAAACAGTTAAAATTGTTGTAATATGTTTCTGAAAGCTGTGGGCTGTTCTTCAGCCTGGTAACTATAATTTTTTATACAGTCACTGTTTTGAAAACCTTCTGCCTTCAGCCTTATTTACTTTTATTCCCTCTCTTCCCTGCAGCCCAGAATCTCACCAACCAAAAAGCCCCAAAAGAGAGCCTGTGCTTTGGCTGGATTGCTCTTTGTCAGGAACACAGGGAATTAGAATACTATTCAGTTCTTTAAACAAATTCAGAAGTTTTTCCAAGGTCAAGCTCAGAGAGAGAAGAGCTTTAATAACATCTGGCTTAAACAATTTGTGCCTGTTCCCCCTGACCTCATTAGAAGCTGCCCTGGGCTGTGGGTGTGAAGGGGCTGCTCTCACCTCTCCTCTAGCACACATTTTGCTTGCTTTTCACCTGGGTGCTGCAGTGCTGTCCACAGGCACCCGTGTGGGAGCCAGTGCTGAGCTGCAGAGGGAAATCCCAGCTCACCCTGACACGGTGAACCTGGAGTTTGTGGGACTGGGTAGTGCTCTAGGGCTGAGGCCATGTTAAATTTTTATAATGCAATAATTGTGGCGCAAATATGATTCGTTCCCTCTTCATTCCTTGTTTTGAATGCCTCTCTTCAGAGTATTTGAGCATTTTGTGGAAGACCTTTTGGTTGGCTGGAAAAGGCAGGACAACATCTCTTTCTATAAATGGAATAATAATTGCACTGTGCGCTGGCCAGCAGAGACCAACATCTGGATCCTGGTTATCGGTTATCTTTTAATCATGAATGTGTAAAATGTCTTTCTTCTCAGCTGCTCTTTGCCAGGGCCCAAGGCAGTCAGGAGAATACAGTTACTGGCCTTGTATTCCTTGCCTGGAAAGTCAGGAGAGATCCAGTGGAACAAGGAGTGATAGCAGATTAGGTTGGCATTTTTACTGCACGAATATTCACTTAAGAAACTAAAAATCCATCTCTTGCCTTTTGCTCTTTGAGATTTTGTATTAAGTAATGATAAGAAGGAAATATTTGCGTGTATTTTACATGTTGAGAAGAAACACACCTTGTGTCAGTAACAGGGGCAGCATAGATGGTGAAAGTAAGCCAAATCCTCCTGTTAGCTTCAGAGTGGGGAACATCCTCCATCCCCCAAGGATGGCTTTGCCTCTGCTCTGTGACACTCCAAAGTGCTGCCTTTGCTGAAATGCAAAAGGGGCTGGTGGGGACTTTTGGGTATCTTTAAAATGGAGTAGGAGTGTGTATTTGAAAGGTGTGGAGTTGGCTGGAGCGCAACAGATTCTTGGTATTGATTTGAGCAGAAAGTGAATCTTTTCTAAAGAGTAAGAGAGAGAAAACTGGTAGTTCTGTAACCTAGTCCTGAGCCACAGAGGATCTGAAGCCTTGTAAAAATCAATCTCTAATTAGTACTGGAATTTGGGTTGGAATATGATCTGAATGCATACCCATATTGGAATTTCCAGTTCAGTATTTTGGGGCTTTTTTTCTTCCGTAGCAGAGGTTTCCTTTTTACCCTCTGTGTATCACTGTAACTAAATAGTTCTTAAGCCATTGTCAGTAATGTAGCAGTTCTTTAAAAATATGTTGATTTAGTGCAGCCTAATTTATTAGAAAAGGATGGGATATTTTCACACAGAGAGTTTAGCTGCTAGCACTTAAAAATAGCTTTAAAGGCCTGTCTTTTTTAAGTGTGACCTTTATCTTCCTAATCTTAAGGGAAAAGGAGGTTGGAAAAGCAGAGCTGAGTTCTGCAACTATGATAAACACACATTTATCAAGTGCAGTCTGCCTACATACTGGATTGTGGAAGTCCATGGCATCATATGGCATCATATTTCTGGTGAATAGAGCCCTTAGTTAGGGCTCTATCCCACAGAAAATATTTGAGGTTTTTCAGTCTATACAAACCTAAAAGATGCAGTTTTCAGCTTTGCAGGAGGCCTACCAGTGCAAAGGGAAAGTGGCCTGCTGTGAAAACGGGAAGCCAATTCAAGCAGTGTCAGTTCATATCTGGAGTGACACACTCAAGCTGTCAGCAGAACCATCACCAAAACTGTCACCTCTTCCCTCTGGGAGATGCTTGGATCTGCCAGGGCTCCTGTGTCAGGCTGACCAGGTGAAGTTCCTAATGTGGGCAGAGACAGTGAAGGAAGGACTCTGTGGTTATGAAAAGGAAAGAAACCAAAACAGATAAGAGTGTTCTGAAAGATGAGAAGGAATTTGTGGGAAAGGAAAATGAAAACTGGAAAGTGAGGCTGGAGAAAATGAAGACCAGGAAATGCTATGGAAAGTGGATAGGAGGGAGAAAACTGGAGTGTATGGAATGATCAGTACGCCCTGCATGAGAAATAACAAACCAAGGATCTGAAAGTTGCTGAAGGAAAAAATTGTGAAAATTTCTGTCTCAGCTTTTGCTGGGGGAAGACCTCAAGCTCTGTCTCCTTTGAATACTGCAGAATGCACATGCTTTTTCTGAATATGTGCCATGGGTAACCTTTTTTCCTCCTTGTAGACTGGCAGCCATGGAGATACATCTAAAAACAGATCAAAACTTCAGGAAATGTGGCTACATTTTAATTTCTTTATAGTTCTAAATCTGCTTGTGTAGCAAACTGGAAGAATAAACTCTTCATTGTAGAGATAAAAATGTCATTGAGGGATGAAAACAATTTTTCAAGCTGAAGAGATGAGTTATCTGGTAAGAAAAGTATTTTCAAAAAGGTTCAAATAAATGTAATTAGTAGTCTGACGGGGGGAGGATTGAAGTGGATTTAGTGTGCTCATGAGTCTGTTACCAGAAATGCAGCAGCACTGCAAAAATGAGATCGCTGAATGATTTACTGTGAACAGAGCCTTAAAAAGAATTATAACCATCTGATGTATCATTATGAATGTCACCAAGAATTAGAGGCCTGAGTAATGCCTACTGTCTCCTGCCCTTTATGATGCCAGTTGCTGCTAATTTAACTGTGTTTCAAAAAAGAGAGCAGCCCAAGGACAGACAGAGAATTGGATTTCGCAGGAGCTGATCTATGGAAGTGCTTTTTGAGGTGGTACCTTTTTTGTGCTTATAGGTATACAGACATTTGGGTGACTTGGCAAGGCTTTAATTTTCTCCTTCCTCAGACTGAAGTCCACAAGTCACTGATTTTAGTTTGTTGCATGGGCAGCACTGTTAGAGTGAGTTAAAAGGTGAGTTTATGGTTGAGGAAGATTATCCAGCAGTGTCTATGGCTGAGTGATTTTACTAACTGAACTGCTCAGGCTAAAGACTTTCACTTATGTGTTTGCACAGCCCCGAGCAGAAAGAGCCCTGGCATAGGGCTGTGGGGTCCTTGGGCTCTATCACAGAACGAATAATGCAGCAGTAATGAATAATAGTGAGTAAGGCAGAAGAGTTGGTTGGCTTCCCTGGGAGATCTTAACTCCTCTCCTGTGGACATATATTCTGGAATTTCTTTGGCATCATCCTGGAAATGAAATACTTCTATTTGCCTGAAGGAGTTTTTTCAGTTCTTTACAACACATAAGGCTGAGATCCTCCTAAGGCTACACACACACGCAAGTGTTTCTAAGAGCTGGCTTTGGAAGTTAACAATGCTGCCTAAATTACCACTAAACGGATTAGAAATCTGAGCCTACATTTTTAAATCAGTGGAAAACACTTTCTGTACGTTTCGTGTTTGCATTTTATTTTTCTCTAAGACCTTTGGGGTTGTTTGCTGTCCCAGATGGAGTGAGGCACTTCATTGCAAGAGGAGCAGTATCTTTTATTGATACAGTGCATAAAAAGTTCAGTGACAAATGTGTTAGTGGTTTAGCAAGATTTGATGGCAAGATACACTTGATTATTTAGTGCATAGAGAACAGCATGAATCAGATGTGTCAGGGAGACTCTCCCATTGAGTCTTGAGGTTCAGACTCCTCCTGTGCAGAGGAGTCCAGGTGCAGCTGGATCCAGTCTTAGGCACAGACTTGGCCAATAGTTTGTCTCAAGCATTGGGAGTGCACAACCCATCTAGGGTACCATGTTAGTGAGGCTTAGCAGGCTCTTAGCCACTCATGAGGATCTGTTACAGGAAGGAATCTCAGCCTGGAGGAGCAGCCTTGGGAGATGCCCCTGCTCAAGGGGAGAGCCTGGCATGCAGGAGAGTCTGATGGGCCCTGGGCTGGCCACTATTTATAGAGAAATATAACTGACCTAAAGTCATATTTACATACTAGCAAAACGTCTGGGCTGCTGCTGCAGACAGCCTATTGCTACTGAGTTGCCGTCCATTTCCCAAAAGTCCAGCCTAGGATGGATGCAGCCATCAGGACACTCTGGGAGTTATTGGTGAAATGGGGGGGTCAGAGGAGAACACAGCACCACATCTGCTACACGTTATTGCTTTTAGCTTCATCAATTATAAAAGTACATGTTAAATTAAGCCACAAAGCTATTTGCCTTTGCATTTTAGCATAAGACTTTATTCAGTTCAGCCTTGAAAAATCAATTAGAAAAGGCAGCACAACAGGCAGGTGTTTGAAATGCAGTTTCTGCTGATTAAGACACAGCCACACGGCTGAGCCTACCCCACCTGCAGGTCAAGTTGTATAATATTTGATGTGAACCTCTCTGCTGTTTTCCTAAGTTTTTCTATCACATACCATTAAACAATTTGAAGGAGCTTTAGCATCTAACAGTTAATGCATTTGTGAGAGGCTACTGAAAGTGTCTTGACCTGCATGGGAATGACCATACCTGCAGGCCACTGCACTCGTCTTCCCACAGCCTGGTCAGAGTGGGCAGAGGGAGGAACTGCTCTGTGGGCTGCTGAAGGCAAATTGCACCTTCCCCTAGAGCCAGGCTGGTGGTGATAGTGCCACCGGTAAATGAAATGTCGAAAACAAATACTGGTGCAAAGTGCTATGCAACACAGTGTGTTACTGTACAGTGAGAATTGTGCAGTTAATGTTCTGGTTTTGTTAACTCCCTTTTCATCTGTGGTGGTATCATCAGTTAGCCCACGGTTTCTTTCCAGTGCATCTCCTTTGTTTGTGGTAGCTTGAAAGTCACAACTACAGTATCCAGAATTTGTTGGGGTTTTTCTTTGGTTGTTTTTTTATACATTAATATACTGCTCAAAGAACTTGAGTGGGAACATGGGTTCCTTGCAGAGCATTTCCTTGGTTTTTATAATGTCTTTTTCCAGGCCTGATGCTATTTTGGTTCTACCGTTTCGGCCTCTGAGCTGGGCATAATTGCAAGAGCTCATTGGTCTAAATTTCCAGGATTGCCATAAGTAAATAAGTAATATACTTTAGAAACTGGTGGGTTTTTCTTGAGAAACCTCTTTTGTTAGCAGTTCTGACATCCTTTATCACTTTGTTTACTGCATAGAATATTGAGACATAACTTTTCTTTTAGGCACTTATGTTTCCATATGCAAATAGTTTATTTATTTTCTATTCATTCACCCTTTCTAACATGTCAGTTGCTGGGTATATTGCCTTCCCTCTGGGGGAAGGAGGATGACAGGATAGATTTCTTCCCAGCACTTGTGGCAGTGAATGAAATGAAGCTTCTCAGAAACAGCCCAGGTCTGCAGTGTCTGCTGTGTCTAAGGGAGTCTTGTTTGCTTTTCTACCTCTACACTCATTTTGTCTTTGAAAGCTCCTTTAGCAGTTCCCTCTTAAATATTGCTTGTTCTACACCTCATTCAGATGAACGAGCCCATTCAATCAGTGGAGAAAGAGCATTGCTAAGTATTGCTCCAGAGGAAATGAGGCGGGGGTGGCTCTTGGACATGGGGGTGTGTTTGCCACAGAAACTGTATACAAAAGTTAGGTAAAAAAATGGAAAATGTTTCTTACTGGGGAGGATCTCCTCTTCAGCTGCTGCTGTAGCTTTTGCTTTTTGAATGGCAAGGTGTAAAGACAAAGGTGTGCTTTTGTCATTCTGTAAAGCTTCCAGTACCTTCTATCACTTGCCTTACAAAACCATTCTGGTGTTTACTGAAGGGGCAAAACTTAGAAGAAATGTGTTTTGAACGTGGGTATTGCTGTAAAATATTAATGAGTGGTTTCTTCTTAAAAAAAAAAATAGTTTGAGTGCTAGACTTCATGTTTCAGCTGCAGGTCAGCTGCTTACATGTGCACTGTGAGAGAGTTTAAGATGGTAGTTGGAGCTGTACTTTTGTTTTAAGTCAGTAAATGTTCTCAGGACTTTTGTCTTTGTGCCCTTCTTGTCAAAGATGTATGTATTGTGTGCTGAGTCAGAGCTATACCAAGTAAAATGTTTGATTTGAGACCTATAAGAAAACAAAGAGCAAATAAAAATACAGTGTCTTTTATGGTCCCCTTTAACAAAAGAGGCCACCCAGCCTCAGGGGTACATTATTATTAAGTTTTCACTAGCATGACATAATAGTAAATTAAGGCTCCTTGGTGTGCTGAGGCCACTTCAGCAGCTCCTGCCCTATCCTGAATGTGAGCAAATTGCTGTTGGTTGGGTGATTCCTCAGCTGAATCTGAATTGCAGAGAATTTTCTCTAAACAGCTCCCAGCAAATGACACAGAGATTGCTATTAAAGGAATAACTTTCTCCTGTTAATTCTATCCCTGCACTGACCAAGGACGGGAGTTAAACATCTCCATGATTTTATGCCAACCAGGAAGAATTTCACTTTTGCTGGCTTAAACTACTTGATGTGTTTTTGTGCTTTGAAAACTTGAAAGCTTTGATATGGTGCATACCATGAACTGATGCCAAGCTGTGACTAAACAATCTCATTAAAAACGCAAGGTAACTGAAGCAAATATTTCCTTTGAAGAGACAGTATCAGTTAAGTACTCATTTCCTCTTTAAAGCCTGACATTAAAGGGGCGAAGACAGGTGAGCGAATAAGAACAAGATTAAGCTTGTTGTGTTAGTTTACCAGATAATTTGGCAAAAAAGCAGAGTCTTGTTTCATGCGTTTTTATGAGGTTGTATCACTTGCATTTGTTGTTTGAGAGATCAACTGTCTAAGTATCTAGTGTAATCTAGTGAAATGCTTTTGTGAGCATTTGTAACTTGATATATTTACGTATTTGCCACAAGATGTTGTATCGCTAAGATAAGATCTCACCTACATAGTACCCATAATCTCTGATGCTAATTCTGAGCCCATGCATAGGCTTCTTTCACCACAGCAAACCCAAACCAAATGCAGGAATGTTTGCTGTGGCACTGCTGGAACTCACTGGAACCTGGTCAGTGGTAGCTCCATAATGAGCTCTTCCATGGTCTGTGCCAACTGAGAGCCAAAACACCCAACTTCCATGAGTCTAACGTGCATTTCCAAAATAATTAAATAATGCAATTTTTGTTAAATCAGTGTACAGGATGAGGTAATCTTCCTTAGCATTATGTTCTTGTTGGTGGATTGCCCCACGAGGATGTTCTTTGAACACTGAAGTAGAATAGCCTTTATTTTTGGGTGGTTTTGCCTATTTTCTGTAATCTGGACTCATGGCACCTGCTGCCAGCCATCCCCCAACATTTGGGTGGGGGGCACCTTCTCTGGAGGGCAATGGGTGTCCTTCCCTGACATTCCAGAGCAATGCAGTAGGTGCAGGACACCAGTGCAGCTGTGACTGTGTTTTTATACATGAGCAAATAGTCATGATAAAATGAGCAAAATCATTTGCCATCCAGGCACAGAATATCACTGGCATGAGCGTGTTTGGTGATCAGCTGTAGTCTTGTCACTCATTGTTTTATAGTTTCTCCCTCAAGTCTTTTTAAGAGACAGAAAGCAAGAATTTTCTTTGCTTTCTTAACCAAGGCATTGAACACCACCATGTAGAAGCCAGGAAAGCAAATCCTATGGCAGAACTGTC
Source organism: Polioptila caerulea (assembly GCA_013397295.1). Taxonomy (NCBI): domain Eukaryota; kingdom Metazoa; phylum Chordata; class Aves; order Passeriformes; family Certhiidae; genus Polioptila; species Polioptila caerulea. Next base: position 356,269 of record VYXF01012269.1, on the reverse strand, counting down.
ATGGATGTATTTTATGTATCAGAGCATCTCATGGCCATTTTGCCCACAGATGTGACAAGAATATACATGCAGGAAGTGATAAAGATGTGTACATCAGTGTAAAGGCTAAAGCCCAGGCCTGGAGGGGTTCCCTTTAGTTTCAACAGGTGTTGGATAAGGCCCCAAGAAAACACATAAGATGTTTCACAGAAGTGACTAAGCTTTTTGGCACACCACTTGCCTTCTAACCTCTGCCATTTCTTTCTGGCCCCTAAAAATATATAGATTTTGATGGCAAGATACACTGTGCTGTCAGAGTCTGTAGCCCAGACTGAGCAGCACATACCAAGATACTGGGCAGATTAGCTCTGTTGACACAAAGCATTCTGCATCACTTTACAAAACACAGAAAAACCCCATTGCTGGTCTAGAAACTTCATAAACTGAATGTATAGATTCCTGGCTGCTCTTGTGGGACTTTCAGCATCCAGTTGTGAGTCACAACATTGAAGTCTAGAAGGAAAGAACATCTTGTAAATTGTTTCAGAATTGTCTTTCACCTCCTATTCTAATGTGCTCCCAAGCTTTTCACTGGGTCAAGATGCATTTAATTATAAAAGATGGGAACATGAGGGATTACAAGACATCCATGACTTTTTCCATGAGAAAATAATAATAATAAACTTTCAGTAATTTAAGGATAAGTTCAAACTTCCCTCTGGAGACTTGTACATGCATTTGCAAATGAGAGACTTCTGATGTCTGCAAAGAAAAAAAATAAATATCTCACAACAGGAAAGGATTTGTTTGGAAGAATCTCTCCTCCACAGCTGAGACATTTAATCACTGTCTGCACTAGAGAAGCTTTATGCTGTGTTCCCAGCCTTGCAAGCACCCTCTCGTGCCCACAGTCAGTGGGGAGGGAGCAGTGAGGTGCACACATTTCCTCTGGCTGCTTCACATGCCAGGCTGGAAGGGTCTGGTTCTGCCCCCAGCAGAGCCCAATGAGAGCTTTCCATTTGCTTCATGAAGGTCTGGATTCTTGGTAAAGCACTGGAGAAGAAACATCAGGACTGTAAAGCCACGTACCAGATCTCCTGGCTTTAATCACGAGATGTGCATTAGTGCCTCCCAGGGTGAACAGAAAAGGGAGCCTGGTGAGGTGCAAAAGGAACCTTCAGTGTCTTTGATAGTTATGTCAGAAGGTTGTATAGGTAACTGCTAAGCTGAAGACTGTATGCTTCTAGGAGCACCTTTTAAAAAAACATTCCTGGACTGTTAAATGCTTTAAGGCCTTCTCCCTCCCCTCCCTCATTTCCTTCCATCTTCCTGGGCTGCACTGGGGCAGAAAGCAGAGTTGTCTGGCTTCTGCACCCTGCCTTGCCACTTCCTCTCAGTGGCAGGTCCTGCCCCTTGCCCTCCCCTGCACCTGCATCCTTAGCTCTGGCCAGGTGCCTCTCCTGGAGCAGCAGGGCCGTGGTGAGGGGGATTGGGGCAGCCTGCACAAGCTCCCACCAAGGACTGGGAGCACGGAGCCCTCCCCACACAGCCGGGGCAGCAGTGGCAGAGAGGCTCCTCGTGTGCTGCTGAGCAGCCAGTGCTGCATCTGGCTGCCACTTGGAAAACCCACAAGGACACAGCCTGGAACTGAGCGAGACAGAAATACTTCAATTTGTGCAAAAGGTGGGAGCACTTCCCCAGAAAGCTCTGTCCTGTCCCTGGTGGACAGCCAAGCGGGTATTTAAGGCTCTGACATTGCCATCTGCTTTTTTTTTTTTTCTCATCAACTTTCTGAATGTTCTCTCTGGGCATAAGTGGTCCTTTAATGGAATTGTTTTTTCCTGTATCTCATCACAAGTCCTGCACATTTATCCTTGTGTTTGGAAAAAATTCTAAATATTCACATGAGCTTAAGCATAATTTATTTTCTTTTGTAGCTTAATAAAACCTTGGGTTTCATTCCATCTAGCTATCTTCAGGGATTTACAAAAGGCCAGTGGGGCTGAAACGCAGGACAGAGCTAAGAGATAAAGGAAAACACACAACTATACGAATACCTAGAATTTGCTCAGACTGCAGTGGTGTAGCTCCAGTGCTGCTTTTTTAAAAGAAGATGGTAAATTATTAATGCTTCTAGGAGGAAGTAAACACAGTAGTGGTTCTGCAATGTCTGCCTTGCTCTAAAACATAATGTATTTGTGCAGCCTTCTTCCCCGGTCCTGTTAAGCTGAGTTGTTCCACCAGAGCTGTGCTGAGTTACACGAGTGCCCCCGGGACACAGCTCTGACACACGGGTTGGCAGTCCCCTTGTTCTGCTGGAATGCCACTGCTTGTTCCAGAGAGACAATTCTGTGGGCAGCTGTCCTTCCTTGGCAATGGAGGGTCTGCATCTCCTGCAGGAGAATCTCTTACCTGGTGAAGATTTATAACAAAACAAATGCATTTGCTCCTGTCCCAGCCTGGACATGGGTAAGTGTGGATGGAGTGTGTGCTCTGTGCACTGGGGCCTCAAAAGATGCTGGTTTTATGCTGGCAATGACAGACTTTGGACTCTTAGAAGCCTTTTTTTTATTTTTCTTTGAGACCACCAGCTTCTCATCATATGGATCACAGATGTTTATTTGGCGTAGTGAAAAAACGATGCAGAAGGAAGAGTTTCTTAAAAGTTATTGTCATGCTACAATATTTTGGCTCCCATATCTCATGCCAAAAAAAAAAAAAAAGCCTAAAACTTAAGGTTGATTTTCAACATTTACATGGCAGACATCTAAATATATTCTACAAAGGTGTCTATGTCAGTAACCCAGTAGAATTCATGGTTCTGTAGAAATATGATGGCAACGATTATTTTAGACTTCCACTGTTTTCTTTTTTATTTTTTCAAATGTGTGATGGTTGTGACTATCAAAATGTCTGCATTTCTTTTGGAAGGTAATTTGCAGAATAGGGCAGAAAAAAGGAATTTGCTATTTGCAGTTTCTGGCTTGAGTGAATGATGATGAAATGAAAATGAATGTATTTAAGTTCCTTAACATTCCTGAAGAATCAGACATATTTCTAAGCACTAGAAGTGAATTTAAAAGCAGTATAATATTAGGGGGACCTTTTATCGATTTTAAAGACTCATGTTTATAAGGAAGTGAGGCACCATGACTAGAAATACTTTAATATTCTACTTGCAGGTATTTCAGTATAGTTTTACCCTGAAAACTTTGTTACTATGTCTGATATAGTAACAAAGTTTTCAGGGTAAAACTATACTGAAATACCTGCAAGTAAAATATTTGCTAAATAGAAACAAACATTAGTAAGTGGTTGTGAGTTATGGAAGGTTTGCTACCAATTTAAATCCATATCATGCAGTACAAGCTGCATGAGCCACGAGGGGGTACATTTGTGTGGCCCCCTCTTCATGCTGTAGGAGATTTTCCACTCTATTAGCCCTTAAAATAATTTTAGGTACTTGAAACAAATGTATTTTAAAAAAAATATTCCTTACATCAGGTGCAGATGATTAAACCCAAGTTTATTTAGTTTTAAAAATTATCACTTTTTTAGTAAATGAGTGATACTGCATTCCTCAAACTGGAGACATGCTTGGATTTCTCTTAAAGCAGACAAATCAGTACAGTAAAAATATTGGAGTAGTTAATTATGTTTTGCATTTTAAAACAGTCTTTACTGAGACATTTACTATAAACATGACAAACCAGACGTATTCACTTTAAAAGTCCTTCCATTGTGTTTATCAAATAGCTGTTACAGTACTTTCAATGCTGTATTGAGTTGGAAAAAATCTGAAGCTGCTTTGTGTATTTTCCCTCAAGGTTAAAGGTTTGAATCATGGGATAATGTGTGATATCTCTAGGGCTCCTTGAAACAGTTCAAGAACATGCACAAAGGACTGTGGTTTGTGCTATATTTGCACAGAATTTAACATCATGTTCCTTTGGCTTAAAAACAAAGAGGAAGATACTGGGAAAATATCCCTTCCTTTAACACAATAATATACATTTTCACAGAAAAACCTATAACTGTTTTGTGAGGTACAAAAAAGTAGTCATGCACTATTTTTCTCTGCTGTGATTTTTCTTTTAAAACTGCCCTATCAGTGAGGAATGAAAAGAAATGCCCTTTGAAAAGCAGATGTTCCCTTTTTCAGTTAGAATTTAATTCTTAACCAATTTCTTTATAATTTGCTTTTGGTATAGCAAATTACAATATTTGAACTCAAAAACATCTCTCATATTTAAAAAGTAGCTGTTAAATGTTTTGTTCACTTAAGAGAAAAGCTGTCAAAAATTAAAACTCCTGGTATGTATTTGTAAAATATATTTGTCTTGCTTTTTTAGCAGACATGTCCCAAGAAATGCTGGTGAGCTCTTGGGTGAGAGATGTATTCTCTCTGATTAGTGAGGATTTCTTGTTAGCTGCCAGGCAGAGGCTATATGAGCTCCCGTGTTTCCACTAGGGAGAGAGTTAAACTTGTGCTCTCTGGCTCCAAAATGGCATTTGACCATCTGCACAGCACTGGCTGCAGCTGCAGGGTGACCAAGATTTCCTCTGCTGCCACTTCCAGTCGTTCCAGGTCAGACAGGACACAGGTGTGTTTCTGCTCGTGGCTTTTATGGGCAGCTGTAACCCCTCACAAAAAACCCTCTAAGTTAGATTTGTAAGGAAAGACCTTTTCTTGAGTTCTAGGACCATGTAATTAGCTGAGGGAAGTCATCACTGCTCTTGAGTCCCCTTCCTCTGTTTATGCTTACTTTAACATTTGCTGTCAGTGCATTTATGCTTTCTGAGTTATTGTCTCTGATTGTTCTCTGTATGTATAAATATGCCAGTCCTAGAGCTCTTGGGTACTCCTGTATCCAGATACCTCCTGGTTTTTAATGTATTTCTCCTCTGCACCACCCACAGAGTTATCGCTCAGGCGTGCAGGGAATAAACAACTCCACCGGGGTCACACAAAACTCTGTGGTAGACCAGGAACTTGAACCCTGCCTTCTTCAGCTGCCTGTCAACTCTTTGTCTTACTTTTATCGTGCTCACTTTTCTTACCACAAAAATCAAACATGCTTCACTTCATGCTTGCTTCATTGTTGTCATGGGCTGCGTGTCACATACGGACCTGAGGTCTGTTCTGTGCTCCTGGTGTCTGTGGGACACCTTTTTATGCCTTCAGAAGCCAAAGGGGCAGCAGGGCCAGGGCAGTCAGGTTCTGCCCAGGGCCTGGCTACCCTCACCTCCTGCTGGTGCTTTGAGCCCATGCTGTGATGCTGGCAGTGCCCCAGTTCCCCTCTGGCTGGGAGACAGGATGTGTTTCAGCACGGGTGGCAGATTGTCCCTGGGTTTGCTGTCTCTGTGAAGTTTGTCCAGAAAGCAGGGGCTGAGAGTCTGTTGAGTGAGCAATGAAGGGGTGGAGGTTCCTCTTTCATTTTCAGCATTCGACCTCTAGACATATGTGAGGCTGTTTCCATCTATTCTCTCCTGTGCACAAACAGTGTGGTATTTTATGGCTAGAAAAGAATGTAAATTTGGACATCTGGGTTCCTGATGTATACAATGCGATATCTATTTATCTTTTACTGGAGTAAAAGATGAAGTGCTGATTTTGGTCACCGTTATCTTTTCAGAAAGTTGTCTCTGTATTTTCAGAGTGTTTACTGTGCATGTGTGACACCTTGGTAGTACTTACTGATCCCACATTTCGTAGCCTTACTCAAATACTGCTCGAGTTGCTTTCCGGATATAATCAAAGGGTTTGTAAAAGCTTAATACTGCTGCAGTCTCTATGAGAACAATCACATTGAACCAATTATATTTCACTCTTTTAGAGAGGTGTTTGAAGAGGTCACATTACATCTTATTCATGCATTGCAGCAAGTTCTTCAGACAGCTGTGTCATGCTTATTACCTTGCACATTTTACCTTGCTGCACATCATCTTTGTTGGTTCTGTTTGGCAGGAAGTTGGTCATGTGGTTTTAGTCTCAGCTTTGACTCTTTTCCTGTTAGACCTGTCTTTTCAGCAGTTTACATTAGTTTTAAAAGGGGGCAACAATGCTTTGGATGTTTTGCCAAAATCAACACTACTTCTAGAATGAAATAAAGTGCGAAACCAAAGGGCCATATACATCTTTGCAGGCAAAAGCCTTCCTTGGTGAACTGTCATCACTCCGTCACCTGCGCTGGAACAAGTGCAGATTTAAACCAGCTGGAAGTATCCCCAGTGAAGCATAGAGCTTGCCTTTTATTAACTTCTTCAGCTTTCAGCGGTGCCTTCAGAAAAAAGAAGACTTACAAATGAAATCATAGTCTAGTTGCTGAAGAAAGACAATAGAGTGAACTTCCAGAATAAGTATCATTCTTTGTGACTGATGAATCTTGCTCGAGTCATTTTCCATTGTTTTGGCTTTCTGTGGTCACTGCATAAAAAAGAGCATCAAATTAGTTAACATTGCCAAGTGGAAAAAATACTTTAGTGTTAGAAATCAAAAATAAGGAACTACTTTTACACTGAAGCTAATAAAGTATATTCTTTCTTTCTTTCCCCTGTGATATGATCCCCTTTTTGAGGGTGGCAACATTTTAGGAAGGGGAGCTGGCTTGTAGGTTCATCTAGAGCTGTGCCATTTCCACCTGAGCAAAAAAAAAGTACAGTCATGGTGACTAATAAATATATGAGATGTGCATCTCTGATTTGCTTACAGTTAAGGAAAACCTTACGCACACACAATTTCTTCCTGTAACTGTGTAACTACATTATTGGTTGCCTTTATGGAGTAGCTTCTATTTTTATTTTTGAGCTGCTTCTGTGTTCTAATGTAAAACTTGAACTCTCAGTTGGATTCAATACATTTATCTTCAAGAAACTCCTACAGCATTGTGGTTATTTGTTCCAGTGTTTTCTTCCCTGTGAAGAAATGCTGAAATTATGCTCAGGATGGGATTCTTGTGTTGAAGAGGTTAGAAGTTAATGTAGGGAGAGAAAAAATCAAGCCATGAAGAAATTCTTTAGGGGACAATCTGAGTATTGGTGGTTAATGAGTAAAGAGCAAAAAGAAAAAAAGGTCTTGCATAAACTGGCTGGAGAGAAGTGAAAAGTTACTCTGGAGGGAACGGTAGAAAGCTGAGAAAATAACAGTGGGGACAATGATATGGGAGGAGCTGGAGGGGAGCAAAGATGTAGATGGTGTGAAAAACATCTGCACTACTGACAGTGCAGTAAGCGAGGAAGGGGCTTCTTTAGTTTGCAACTGTAACAGGAAACCACTGGAGAAGTTCAGAGATTTTAGCTGCTCAGTTTAGGGTGGAGTGAAAAGTTTAGAGGTTGAGAAGCTGGACAAATAAAAGCTGAACAGTCAAGATGGTGAACCAGTAAGGAAAGTGCACAGCTTGGAGCTGCTGGAGAGGAGGAACACAGGACATACGTAGAGAGTGAATTTATTGTCTAGTTTTGCAAGTTGTTTGTAAAAATGATACGGTAAACAACTGTAAGTTTTGCTTTTAACTTCAAGGCAAAGATTTTTAAGCACAGTCCTCCTGCCTTAAATAGTCAAAACAAGTTTTTCTATGTTTTAATCAACACTGCCGTTATTAGATGAAATCCAGAAAATGTTCAGAAAGTAGAGTAATAACTTGTATCAAAGGAGAACTGTCTCTGTTATTTGCTTCATGGTATGGGTTGTTGCCCAGGTCAGAAGTACATGGCATGTGTAGTACTAGATTGATTTGCAAATGGTCAGCCTGGAAACTTGGCAGTGCTGACGATTGTTTCATTAAAACCAAGTGCAGAAACCAGCTCATGTTCTTTCTCCTATTGGCCAGAGGAGCTGGGACATTTCCTGAAGGTGAAACTCTTGAGCTTGGAGGGAGGAAAGAGCACAAACTGCTAGAGAATGTCACAACCTGGAAGCAATAGAGAATACTGGGGAGGGGGGGGAAAGTTCATGTTGTAATAACAGCCAGTTGCAACATCTCAGAAAGCGCTTACACAGATAACTTTAGAAAGGAGGGAGATGTCATGGTTCAAATGGCAGTACATTCACCACTATTCCCAGGAAAAGCAGAGGGAGCTGTATGAAAAAAATACATCCGATAAATATATTTTGAAAGGTAGGTTGAGTTCAGTAACCTTACATAGCCCAGACAAAGAGTTTCTTCTGAATTCTGCGTTGCTGAGAGAGACAGGCTCCTTGGAGTCCATAAGGAGGCACTGCCAACAGGGCCTACTGCAACATTTCCATGGTTGGCTGAAATGCAACGACACAACCTCCCAAGGTTATTTTTGGGAACCCAGAATATTGTGACATGCTCTCCTGAAGCACTGAGCACCTCACAGCCCTCACTGGCTTCAGCTGCTTAAACAGCAGCTATGAAGCACAAAGAGAATCCAAACCTTTAAAGTACAATAAACAGGGAAAATGTTTGACTTGTGTTTTTTTCCTCCAACTGTGAGAGTGGTTCCCAGAACTCATTAGTTTTTTTAGTTAGGTTAGTTAAATAAAATTTAAACAAACTTATTACTTCTCATCCTAACATTGCTTTTTGGACTATGGCTGGGTGCAGTGTGTATAGGAGAGGAAAAGGAAGATACATTTTTCTTTTTTTTTAGTTTATGCTTCCATTTTGTTGCTATACATATTTCTGTAAACTGATTGTTTCCCCTTATTATTGTTGTTGCTTTGGTGGAAAGTTAGTGAGAATCCAAAGCTTTTGGGAGAGTGCATGGATAAATTAGGGTGATATCTAAATTCACAGATTTTGAGATTTAGGCGTGGTGCTTAAACCCAAAGGTCTCTGTCTCCATCTGTTGGAATGAGAAGGGCATAGCCTCAATGGCTGCTTGCTTGGGTCCATCACACGGATATTGTAATTTAATTTTATTGTCTTCTTCCACTATGTTCAGTTTAACCAACATAAGCAACAGCAGTGACTTGATGGTCTGCTTTGCCATGGAGGCAAAAGTTTGTCTTCACTGGAAAATAACAGTTGTGGCAAGACCTCTTAAGGTGCTCAAACATAGATTCTGCCTCCTTAAAGACAGGCTGAAGTACTTAGAAATACTTGGGATATAAATTACTTAGGATCCAGTGCCAATCAGAGTGATCTCTGTCTGACTTCAGCAAGGAACAGACCTTGGAAGTAGAAGTTTCTATCCTACTTCACCCAAACTACACACTGTATGTTACTGCCAGGGGCTTGGGTGTGGAGAGGGCTGTGCAGCCTCCCCAGGAGCTCTCCTCAGAAGCTGCTTGTTCAGAGTCTTTGTCCTCAGAGAGATTTCCCTCCTGACCCTAGAGCACATTGTCTGGAGAGTTCTCTACCTCTGCCTGTCCTGGTGTGTCAGGAAGTGTACCGTGGACACCACGGGGCTTAGCAGGGTTTGGGCAGCTCTGTGATTTGGACAAAATGTGTTTCTAAATGTTAAAATAATATATGATTCTATTTTTCTGCTCCTATGACAAAGGGAGAATACTGTCTATAAATGTTGAGGTGAGTTATTTTCTTCAATTAGTACTGATACAGTTACAGCCATGAAAAAGGTAGAAAAAGTGAGAGAAGTTCATTCAGTTTTCAGATATCCTTACATTACATCACAATGTTCAAATGGTCCAGTGGTAGAAAAGATTTTAGTAAATGCCTGAAAGCAAACGTTGGAACTGCATGATCTTTAAGGTCCCTTCAAACCCAAACCATTCTTTGATTATTTGTAGAGGGATTAAAGGACAAGCTTTACAGGTTCCTGAAATGCATGTGAGTACCAACTAGGATTTTCAGCAATTCTCATCTTATGAATTCTCTTGGATGCTTTAAGAAGTTGTGAGTCACCTCTCTGTCTTTATGTGCTTAAAAACCCATTAAGATTATCCCTGTATTTGTTCACTGAGAAAATCTCAGCCTTGTAAAGATTTAATTAGGAAGCTACCTTGATATCAACTGTGTAGTTCATCTAAGATCTAGGAATTTCAGTTTAGTAGGCTAAACACATCTTCTTTTGTTACCTTTTTCTCAGTGTTTTTCCCCTCTTTAAGAGAACTTCCTGCTGCATGGCAGCAGGTGTGCTGTGGCTCCTAGCTGGTCAAGTGGCCATTCCCAAGGCTTAAGGAGCCAGGAGTGTTGCTCTGATGCTAGTGCCTTACCTTTGGACTTGCTAACTGGGGGGGAAGAGTCTGCCTTGGAAATGGTAAAAGTTTTCAGTACTGTCTGACATAATTACACAGCACTTTCCATTTCATTGTTATATATGGTGTCTCACCCTATCACCCAGCCTGAGTTTTAGAGTTTGTCCAGCAGAATTTAGCTGGGTACTTATTTTGACTTTTAATGAACTTAAGAGTACATTTGACTTTGGAAAGGATAGTGTTTCCTTCAATGGATGTTTGGAACTCCCTTGCTTAATTGGGTTTTAATGTAGTTTTTGTTAGATTAATTAACCCACTCAAAGCATGATGTTTTTAAGAATGGCATTTTTTCTGTTAGTAAATGAAGTCTAAGCTATCAGACTTACTATCAGGTTGTTCAAGAATATCACACCTAACTTAAATGCAATGTTCTCCAAAAAAATCATCACACAATAAAGCCATTGCAGAATTATCTGACACATTGAGCAGTCAGATGCAAGGTTGCCAATAGCAGCTCTGAGATGGCAGGTTTAAAACAGATGACACTTTTTCATGCACTGCAGGCAGCTGGACTGATTGACATTGCCCCAGCTCTTCTTCTGAACAGAGAATATTTTTTCTGGGCTGGTGGTATTTTTATTCCTCATATAGATTACAAAACAAAACAAAGCAGTTGTTGCTTAGCTACCCCTCTGAAGTGATGGTCTCTCTCACCATTTTGCAACTCTCTAATCTCAGTGTTGCATTTTCTGCTTGTTAGAATCTATTTTTACTGGCTGGTCTTTTATACAGACACTTCTGGAACTTTTTCATCTGCTGGAGTGGGATGGCTGAGTACTGCTGTTTTAAAACGACAGAAAGGAGCCCAGCTGGGGAGTCTGGGAAAGGTCCCACAACCAGAAATCCCACGCAGCACAAAAACGAGTTTGCTGTAGATTCAGAGATACTAATTCTGATGAAATCGCCCACTTAGGGTGAAAGGGTCTGTATTACTCTGCCATTACCACATGGCTCCGTGTTAAGAATAGATTCATTTTGGATGAGGATAAATGCCAGAAAGCAAAATCTCTGACTCCCATCTTCTTCAAGACTTCCTGAGTGAGAAGAAGTAAATTGGCATTTTGGAGTCATGATACTAATTAGTGCAGAGTAGAGCAAAATGGAGCAAACTCAACTATTCATGCAGTCAGAAACAAATCTGAAAAAATCTCTAAATTATTTATTTTGAAGGAAACAAGACATGCCTAATGCTCACAGCTATACCTTTACCCTTTTGATGCAGCACTGGGGCATAAGGGAAGTCAAGAGTTTTGCTTAATGAAGAAAAAAAGTGGGTAAATACTGTGGATTCTGTTTGCACCAAAAGGATGAAAGTATTTGGCTAAGCAGCTTCAGATTTTGGTTACTTTTCCTGGAGAAAGAGTTCTCCAGAGCTTCTGCGTGCAGAATCAGTCTGAGACTACGTGTGTGCTTTGGCCACTGTGCTGTCTCTTTCTGCCCTCTGCCTTTTCCCCTCCATGGCATCCCAAGCAGCAGTCAGCCATGCTTGCAGAAAGAGCCTGGTCTTATACAGCTCATTTCCCCTGCTAGTTAACAGATCTTGGCAAATTTCTGTCAACCCTGACAATGCTTAATTTACAGCCTTTAGCCACAATGCCACTTTCTGGCATTGTTAGGAGAAATCAGAGTCTGTTCCCATAAAGCTTGTTACTTTACAGCATTTATGTTGCATGACTAATATGGCAATGGCAGCAATTTGCAATTAGCTGTGTGTCTCTCCTTGCCTGCCTGCCACGTGCCCCGGAGCGTACGTGTCTGCCTAAGCCTGACCTGCTTCCCTTTACAGTTTTCTTTATAATTTATTTTTTTGAGCTCACAGAGGGAAATGTGGGACTTGGATAACTAAACAGCTGAATGAAAGCTGTCGACTTTTTATCATCAGTTTCTGTCTGGCTGTGCTGCAGTCACTGTCCTCTCCAGGCTTGTTGATGTGTGGTAGCCAGTGGGCTCAGAGCAGCTCTCAGGTCAGCCCTGCCCGGGTTGTGCTGGGAGCCTTGGTGGAGAGGGCCACAGCCAAATGCCTGAACACATGAGGTGAAGAAACAGCACTCATCCATGGAGCTGGCCCCTCCTGGGGAGGGCTGGGGCATTTTGGCAGGCTGTGCTGGGGAGCTGGTGCTGCCAAACACTGTTTTGTTAACAGAAAAGGCCAGGCTGTGGTCTGGACACGTGCGAGTACCCTGCTCCCTGCCAGTGAATGGAAGGTGCCTGTCCTGTGGCTGCAGGGCATCCTCACCAGCTCCCAGGGGGGAGTGACATTACTGGAACCTCTTTGAGCCCAGTGTAAGCTGTATATAATTCTGTATATAATTGGGTTGATTCCCTTTGACTCTGCTTTCGCACGTCAAAAAATGAGCTGGCGAGGCTGGATGATCCAGCAGCTCTGTCTGGAAGGGACAGCTGAGTGGGTTCCAGGAGCAAGGGACCCCACACCACTCTGGAGGGAGAGGGACAGTGGTGGGCAACTTGCCACCTCCAATTCCTGCTTGCCCCTGGCAGGAGCAGCACCAGCTTGTCTCCCTTCCCCCCGCTGCAGCTGAGATTTCAGTGAATCAAAGCTATAGAGTAGAGTTGAGTCAGAGCCAAGGAAAGGCTCTGGCTCAAATCCACCAACTAAAAATGAGCAAAGCTTTTGAGCCTGACTGGAATATCTCAAAAACAAACAAACAAACAAAAATCCTTCCCCAAATCCTTGTTGTCTTTTTACTTGATTTTAGTAAAATTGTTCATTGCCTTTTCATCTATTTTCCCAGATTTTTCTCTTTTTCTTCATGCCTGATTATATAAATGTATCCCTGTGCAGATGTATATTTTAGATGTTTTCAGTCAGTGGTGGAAAATGTTCCTTTTTGTGGTGTTTTCATTGAGACAATCAGGGGCAAAGTTCTTGTGGCAGTGCCAGGTCTAATACCACAGGAAGAGCTGTGTCCGCTGGAAACACCACAGAGTACAGAACCCACAGGATTTTCTAAAAACACAAAATGGTTTTGAAAGCACGTCAAATACTGCAAAGTCAGCTCAGATTATTATTTTGTCTCAAATTGTTTATTTGTCTTTGTTTAGTTTTTTAAAGGGGTGCTGGGGACCCTGACTTACCTTAAATCTAGTCTTTCCAGTGCTGTTCCAGTTACAAGTGCTGCTGTAAAGTAATGGAAATGCCATGGTTGCATCATTTGTAACCCTTTAGAGACACACAGTTCAGTCAACAGCAAGGGAGCTGCTCTACCTGAAAACAGACACTGTGTCTGTTTTCTGTTTTTGCAGTCTTTATACTGCAGCAGCATTCAGAAATGCAGCTCTAGCCCTGCTTTCTGCAGACTTATATCTCCAAATGAATCCTACTGTGACAAAGTGTGCTACTTGTGCACAAATACTCACATGAGCAAGGGCCCCAGTCTGTAAAAAAACATACCTTGAGTAAATAATGTTATGGACAGGAAGGTGAGGAGTAAATCTCTGCCACTAAAATGAAGGCAGTTCTACCCAGTCGTTGTCATAGAATGGCAAGGTTTTTAATTTTCCTCCTCCACTTTGACAAGTAGCTTAGGGAACACTAATTCTATTTTATTCATCAGGGCTGTTCAAGACCAGAAGCAAACTGTTGAAAAAACTTTCTTCCTAAAAGTCTGTATCACAAGAAGAGATTTTAAAAATGAAGACTCTGGAATAGGCAAGCAAGCGTTGAATGCTGAGGGTTGGAAATAAGTCCTTATGTTTATGGAACAGCTTTCTTTTGCAGGAAGAACAGCCAACTCTGTGTATTAATAAGTAAAACAGTGACAGTGAGTTAATAGTGGTTGTTGAGCAGGGGTAACAGATGGCCCCTGGGGTGAGTGTGCTCCTGGTCCCAGCTGTGAGCAGCACAGCACTGCACAAGTGGGTTGTGAATGGTGCAAATCCAGGGCTCTGCATCATCTCTGGAGACAATTCTTGTTATTGCTGTACCAGCCCTGTACGCTTTGGCACTCAGCTTGGGGAGGGAACTTCAGCTACTTAGTCTTAGATGTCAGCTTAAAAGTTTCTACTGCTTTCACTTGTGCTACATTTTACTGTTGTTTAATTATTTTGCACGTTAGCTTTGTCTTTTTACCTGTGCTTCAGGTTCTGTGTACAGGAAGAGACTATTGGAGCTAGTCTGTGTGCTAAAAATTCTGCTTTTGTAGCATGGAACAATTCTTTCTTCAAGGTCTAATACTGTGATTTAAGGATCTGTTGTTATCCTTGATTAAAAAAAGAAAAAGGAGGATGATTTTACACAGTTTATTGTACACCACTTCAAAGACATTATCTGCCTGAGGGAGGGAGATGCTGGTAGCATCATGGAAAAAGCTACAGTCAGTGTATAAACACCATGCAAATCAGAAGACTCTCAGAGAAATCTGAGTGAAGCTCCCTGACTGGGGTATTTGTGCAGAGATGTAATCCATTTTCTCTTTGTCTTTACTGTGTCAGCATGGTCCACTCAGGAATTTGCAGTGCCAGTGGCTCTCTGGAGCTTTGCAGCTATCCCTAACTCTCCCCAATTCCAAGAATTATCCCATGTGAATGTGAAGTCACATCTGTGCAGTGGGGCGTTGTCCTCTGGTGGGAATTGAAACAGGAATCAGCATAATTTTGAGGGCTCTTGCCATGATGTTGGCTGTTCCTGGGGTCTGAGGTGGCTCAGGTCCATCCTCTGCCCTGAACTTCAGACGAGCTCAACCACACTGTTGATGGAAGGGCAGCTGCAGCACAGCAGGGCAGGGCTGCCCTAATCAACCATATCTGCCCCTTTTGTGCTTATTGGGCCTTGAGGGAAGAGTCTTTCTGTCTCTTTAGTATTGTGTTAAAATCCTGTTTAGCTGCCATGTATTTCCTTGATCCTTTCTTTCCCATAATCACCAATTAGCAAGATGTGTGTGTACATGCAGGTTCTTCCTTTCTAATTAGCCTTTTCCCAATGCCCCATGGATTCACTGTCACAAACGAGTTTTATGTAACCTCTCACTCCTCGTGTGCCTCCCCTGTCCAGGTGACACGACACAGTAAGCTCCAGACAAAAGCACCCAGACCACTGTGTTTCTAAAAATGCCCTTATTACAGGTTTAAAGTTGACACATGTCAGCCACAAGCAAAGCCCTCATCTTTTCCCAGCCTGCAGTAAATGTGACACTCCTCATTCAGGCCAGCTCAGTCCACCCCTCTGGGAGTCTGGGAAAACAGGCCTTGCAGGGAGCCCCAGAGGTCAGCAAAACAGGCACAGTCAGACAAATTAAATACGATCAGAAGTTGCTGAATCTCTATGGTTTAGCAACAAATCATATGTAGTAGTCAGCAGGAATATGAATATGTGGTGTAAATGAGGCATTCTGTGTCCAGTTATCCTCGGGTCCCTCGGCTATTTAGTTATTTATTGCTTTATAGAATTTTCTAAATAAATCCACACAAATGAGGCAGAGGTACTAAATCAAAATTAAGCCAGGGCACAGCCATGTACAGGAGTCACAGACAGCACACATAACCCCAGCAGGCCAGCTCTCATCTTAGTCTGCATGTTGTTTATATGGTACATGCCATTTTCTGCCAAAGTAAAGATTCCTATCATCATGGTGGCTTTCTTTGATGTCCAGCGGGGCAGATGCCTTGTACACATGGAGGAAACTGAAAAAGTCTTTGTTCTGCCCTATCCAAAAGGTCATGTTTCCCAGAAGGAGACTTCTTAAGAGCCAAATCTTTCAGGATTTTAGTGCTGTCTGGGAATAAGTAAAGAATAGTTTTCCACAAATCAAACCTGCATCTTGATAATGAGTTGTGGGGTATTCACGGAGGGAGATCTCAGTTTTGAGCTTCAAGAGGGCACAAATTTGGTGATCTTTTATAGCTTACAGGCATCACACTCCACTGCAGCTACTGACACAGAGTAGAAATCTTAAACTGGTCTGTGCAGGCAACTAACCCAGCTCTGGGGCTGCTGCCAGAGATGGAGGCTTTGTGTGCTGCCAGGGACAGGGATTAGGAGCTGCAGGGCAGCCATGCTGGAGGGGTGACACTCTCTGACACGTCTGCCAGCATCACCAGCCACGGGTCAGGGAGAGCAGGCACTGCTGAAAAGGGAGGGAAATCCCAACTTAATCTGCTTGTGGTAGATCCTCCTTCCTGGACTCTTCCTAGAGTAGCAAAAGTTGCCAGTGAAGGAAAACGGGGTGACTGAGGATGATCCCTGGCTACAGTGATGGAGCTGAGAAGCAAAGGCATTCAAAATGTTAAAATAGAGAAATGCAACAGATTTATGTGAGAGCTGCTGCTTCCCTGCTGTGCTGGGTGCACTGCCTGGTGGGGACTTGGGTGGCACAGGCTGTGGTGGCCGTAGGACAGGCTTGCACCTCTCTGCCACTGATGAGATTTGCTGGTCTGGCTGGGACCTCCATCCATCTCTTTAAGAAAACAAGAGGACAAGTGGATGCTTAAAAAGGAGAGCAAATAAATAGGACTGAGAGGGGGAGATAAGGCAGTGAGAGTGAGGCAGGGGAAAAAATATAAAACAGGAAACCCCACTGAAACATGAGGTAGGGAGGAGACAAAAGGTCGACAATGAGGAAAAAGGGAAACAAAAGTATGGCAAGCAGTGAACAGGAGGAGTGCTTGCTTCCTCAGGTGCCCTGACCCTGCTGAGCCAGCTCTCCTGAAGCATCTCCACCTCCCCATGAACTCTCCTGCCCCAGGGCACAGTGCCCAACTGTTCCCTGTTCTGCAGCAGAGCCTGACCCTCACCTACCTTGTGGAGGGCAAGAACTGCAGGAGTGGGGAAAACAGCCCTCCGGGTCTGCCTGCTCCTGCTGCATTCTGAAAGGACTGATCCTTCACGGCATCAGTGCCTCCTATTTCATACTCAGAGGACAAAAAGTCATCTCCTCCAAGGGAAGTTTGGTTTGTGTCTGTTGTTTCTTAGAGTGATCGGTTCAAGCTGAGCTGATGCCGTCCAGGCAGAGGGAGGGGCAGGGGACACCCGTGGTAGCCTCTCACTGCTTCACACTGAGGCCCCACTGCCTGCGCTAAGAAAGGTGAGAATGGGTTCAAAGACCGTGCTTCTCAGTACTGTAAATATGGTTTGCAGCACTAAAGGATTTTGCAAGTCATTCCAAGGTCCGTGGACGTTTGAGCTCCTGCCTCAAAGTAGTGTCAGACTCCTCCTGTTGTTCCTCTGGCCTGGCAATGTGGACTTTGCTTTGGTTGTGACTGGGTTAGAAAGGAACCAGTCCAAAACTCCCCCCTGCCCCCAGCTGTTTGTGATTCATTACTTGCTGCTTTCCTGCTCTTGGCAGATCTCACTAAGCTATGGATCTTACTGCCTAGTCTCAGAGCTGGGCCCTGTGTCTTGTGACTGTCTCCTTCCTGTTCTGCTTGTCTCCTTTTTTTTCTGGAAATTTATGGCTGTATGCACTAGGATAACCGCAGTTGCTGGTGGGAAAGGTGTACATGGCTGTGTGCATGCATTCACACGGACTGCTGTGTGCCAGTTAAATATACCAATGTGTTAAGAAAAATGTCTTTCAAATTAAAATTCAGCAGCAAACTCCCCCTTAATTACTACTCATTAAAAATAATGTAACAGTCACTTAAAAGCTTTGCCAAACAATAACAATAATCATGTAAAACCCCATCATGATGTTCAAGCAATACTTTGCCAAAGATCATTAATTGAGTATGTGTGAATTTTTATGTTCTTGTCTAATTTAGTTTTCAGCCTTTAACTGGAAAACCTGTTTTATCTGCTGAAGGGGCATGCCATGTGGATGATGTGCTGCTTGAGGCTGGGAAGAAATAGGAAGAAATATTTCTCTGGTGCAATAGGACAGGAGAGACTGAGGCTAAGGAGGCAGACTGATTTTCAGGGAGGTCACCAGACAGCAGCACTACCTTTACTCGTGCTGGAAAGCCGCTTTGCTGTTCTGCCAGATGGGAAGTTATGACCCGGTTACAGGAGCTGGTGGGCAATCGTTTTTCAAAGAACAAAAGAATGAGTAACGAGGAAATGCTGAGGTGGATTAAAGAGCTAAGGGAAGGAGTTCCCATCTGTGTAGTTGGAGACACTCATCTGTCCAGAAGAAGGGTGGAAAGAAGGTGCTGAGGTTCTGGTGGAGTAGGGTCCTGTGCTGCTCAGCTGTGGGTCTGAAAGTGGCCTCCAGAGATGCTGTGGCAGAGAACACGTCCCATGGTGAGGAATGCTGCTTCTGCAGCCAGAAAATTATGACAATAAACAGAAAGTCTCTTGATTTGCCATGGCCTGTGATGCAAATGCCATGGGGATTCTCCTTTAACCTTGACTGGCAAGTGAAGGAGAATGTTTCTACTGCTTACAGTACTGACATCTTTGTCCCACAGTAAAAAGAGACATAGGTAGTTTCGTGCTATGTGCAAATGTAAGCCTTTGATGCGGTTGTGTTTGATAATGTTAATATGATAATATCAATATACTTACAGAAAAGGCTTTGTATTGATGAATATTTTTGCCAGATAGTCTTATCTGCTTTGCGGTCCAGATACTGAACCATGTGGAGGGGAAAAAACCCTCACGAGAACCCAAAACTGAACAGAGAGGTTTTGTAACTACATCTTTTGAAGACCTTAAACATCCACATCCTTGATTAGACTTTTATGAACAAAAAGCTGCCGAGGTTTTCACACTGGAAGTCCTTGAAAGTCTGTTTCTTTCCTGCTTCACTGCCAAGACCCTGCCCAACTTCTTCAAGAGCTGATAAAACTGCAAATGCCTGAAATGGGATGGAGAGCAGCAATACCTCATGCAGCTGATGCATTCAGAGTGGGACACTGTAACAAAGAGGTAACAAGCAGATTACTATATATGATCTCAGATGAGAGTAAATTACTACAATTTTCAAAACTAAGTGTTGATGGAAGAGCTTTAAAACCTGCAGTTAAGCAGTTTGAATGAAATGTTAAGAGGAAATAAGAGAAGACTTTCATGTGGCATTAACTCTAAGGGTGGATGATGTGATTTTGAAGAGGGGCTTAAAGATTAATGGGTTTTGGTTTTTTTTTAACCTAGAAATACTCTATATAGATGCTGAGTTATCCCATTCTCACTGAGCATGCTGACTGCACCAAGGGCTGTCTGTGCTTTAGTTTTGAAATGCCATTTGGGTGACTCTAAATGAATTTGGAGCTGACTTTGAACTGGCTTTACAGAACTTGTAAATAAAAAGAAATAAATCTTCTTATTCTGAGGATTGATGCTAAATTCTTTGGTTTTTTAAAGATAATTAAGATAAATTTTGTCTGTAGTCATTGTAGTGTTAAGGAGAGTTAGCTGAGTTGAACAGATGTAAAGTAAGGCAGCCTTTGCTGTGGAAAGGGAACCTGAGGTCTCTGAATTTTGCTTTACTTTGCCAGAGCAGATCTAAGAGACTCACTGTGTGTGGAGCTGCCAAATTGAGAATCACACTGCCTGGGCAGGTAAAAAAATAAACAGTGAATTTGCAGCCCTTTTAAATATCAGCTGTAGGAGTATCACCTGAGGTTTTCAAAATGGAAGGCACATGGAACTGGAAGTAATTTCCAGTATAAAAAGTTTTTAAATTTTCAGAATAAAAAGTTTTGTCTGAATGTTTGACTCAGTCCCATTCCCCCTCCAGTACCTGTGGGAATTCTGTATGGAGCAGGAATGACTAGATCACTTACAGCATGCTATAAATATACTTCTTGAAGGGAGTTCAGCTTGTCTTTAGACTGTGAGTGCTGTCTCTGGGACCACTTTTCCTCCCAGTTACCTGAAAAACCTTCTTTCTTCCCTTTTTCTTTAGAATTCACGCAACTCTCTTGTAGTTCCTGGGAGTAGCTGCCTGTTGAGGTAATGATGGTAATGAAGGATTTTAGCCCAGGCCAGAGGACTACACAAACTGTGTTGTGAGATGCACTGGCAGTCACGTGGCTGTGCAGCTGCCTGCTCCTCATCTCTGGGATGAGTGAGCTCTGTGTGCTGCTGAGCAGTTGCTTTTCTTCAAAACCCTAAAATCACATGCTGACTAGTGAGATTATTTTTCAGTCAGGGCATGGTTGTAATTATGTTTAATGTATTAAAGGCATAAAGAGCCAGAGTCAGTAATTTTTATGACCTGTGTAATGACAACCATAAAACCGGAGATTTGGTTCCCCAGTCACTTTTGTGCTCTTGTGCTTTGGAGCTAGGGATGGAAGAATTAAAAGTTAAATTTCAAATAGAACACATTTTAGGTTTTGATGCAGTGATTTACTCTGTTTCTGCTTAATGCATTTTCTTGGATTTAAAACCTTTTTTCATACCACTTCTTCACTATTTTCCTTGCCACTGTAGAAGTGGATTAAGCACACAACAAGCACATAGAGGCAAAAGGGCTCTGAACAAAGGGCTTTTGGCCTTGTGTTCTGGGGACACAGACAATTAATGGAGTAGGAGGATGACCTGGGTCATGAAGATCAGTCCTCTGCTATTATGGACAGCCACAGCATTAAATGTCTTTCATAAATGCATCCTGTACTGTCTCAAAGCTAATTACTTTTCAGCCTTTCCCTGTTTCTAGTAGAAGGTTGTTCTTTCTGAGGGTTTCTAATCCTTCTTATTTCATGTCTAAACTTATTTACATTGAGTTGATACCTGCTTGGGCTTATTTGCTGCTCTGGAAGCTTGCCAGTATTGCTGACAGCAGCAGCCATGCCAGAGCCAGTTAACTGTGGTTGTCTCCAGCCTGTGGAAAGCACTGCCTTCCACTCTGGCACTGCTTTTTTTCCCTGTGTTGCACCCAATCCACCTGTCCCCATTGTTCCCTCTGTGTCACATACTTGATCTGTAAGATGTTCCCCATGGTTATGTTTTGGTGATCCAGCAAAACAGCATCCCAGGGCTGTTGGATATACTGGTGAGAGAAATAAAGGTAGACAGAGGAGCTGTCCCCAGGCAGATGGGACCTAAAAGCTGAAAAGGCACTTGAGGCTTTCCTTTGGCAACAGCAGTGATAAAAGATTGTTACAAGAAGCAAATCCAGCCAAGAGGACTTGGTTTAGATCTCCTCATCTAAGACTGTGATCCTTAGGCCACTTGGTTCTGTACCTCAGCTGATCCTCCTGGGCTGCCACACAGTGCACACAGCCCACGACTGACAAAGAGCCTTCTGGAGCAGCTGGGAAGTTCATGCACACCTGAAACAGGGAAAAATGCCTGTGTTCAGATGAAAATTTCTGTGGATCTTAAAAGTTCTCTTTCTGGGCATTTTTGTTAGTGAATCAGCACTGCGATGCACTTAAGTGCAAAGACTAACAGGAAATATATTTTGAGACTTGTAGTGAAGGGAAATTCAGGGAGACTAGGTTAAAAACTAATACAAACTGAACAGAACTTGCCTACATGCCCTTCATACAGCAGCCTCTCTTCATGTTTTGCCTAAAGTATTTAGCAGATCACCATTAATAGATTATTTTTCTTGGTATGTGTTGTCTGCTGTGAAGTTTTGATTGTGGAAGTCTTGCATCTCATGCAGTGAGGCTGTTCATATGATAAAAAGACACTAGTGTAAGGAAAAATTAAGGGCTGTATCTGACAGATTGCTGGGTCATTTGGTCTTTGGCTAGAGCCCAAATTTCTGATGTTTGCATGTAATATCAACGCTTAAATAATATGTTACAACAATGATGAATACTCGTGACTATCTCATTCAAGTCTTCCTACTTGTATTACATTCTCTATTAGATTTTAATAAAAAGTTTCCTTTAGACTCTGTTTGTCAGTTACCAGTGCATGATAAAAAGCTGTCCAGTGTTAATGTGTTGCAGGTTTTGTGCCTCACCTTCTCCCCTCGAGATGAACCATTGTTTAACTGAGCAGCTTTCACGTCTGCAGACTCCATTGATTTATTTCATGCAAGCCCTTTGTAGCTCTGTTGTTACCATGGCAATAAAAAAACATAAACAGAATAAATGAGTAATGGCGATAAGGAATTGTTAGTTGGCAACAGAGATGATACATTTAGACCCTTTGTGAGATTTCTTTGTTGTCTGAGGACAAACAACAAAGGAAAGGGATGGATTTCATCTGTCACAGAGACAGCATCCAGGTAGAGAATATGCTGAGTTGAGAAGGGATGCATTAACTTCAGGACAGCCTTAGCCCTTTGGTACCTGTGACAAAGCTCTGGGGCCCAAAAAGATGTCCAGAAATGTTGGAATGAAGACACAGAATCAGCTGCTCTTATTCTGTCCTGGAATGTGGGCTATTCTATTTGTTGGGGATGAGTAGAATGCACCTCATTCAAATGACAGGAGCAGCAGTATTTTTATTAAGGTTAAATAATAATTTGACAGCATTCAATAAATTTGATGGTTTTTAATAAAATTTAATGGGTTTGCTAAGGGTCAGTAAGTTTGATGGCAAGGTTCCCCTTATTAATTGCTGCATGGAAGAAACATAAAAAGGAAAATTGGATTAGAATCTGGTTAGCATGATTCACACAGAGACCACAGACCTTCCTCTTGAGTCATGAGGTTCAGAGTGGGTCTCCTTGCTTTCCAAGCTCCTTATGGAGCCTCAGTGCAACTGGGTCTTAGTCTGAGACTTGGACAAAGGTATAAGTCTAATGAAATTATCTCTGTTAAGTTTATGCTAATTAATATTGAGTAGCTACATAGATTAATAATGTTTCATTCAGTGAAATTCACTGAATTAAATCAGCATGCTACCCATCACTTACTGAGGGGAACTCTCTGCCTTGGGCAGGGAAGGCTCTCTTAGGCAGGGAATCTCAAACCTGGAGACTCCCTGCTCAAGGGGAAACTCATGGCTGCTGCAATTCACCTGCAGCTGAGGGAGAGCTCAAATCTGGCTGATGTGAGGGTGATATTTTTAGAGGAGGTAGTTGGTTATTAGTCAATAGTATCAAAAAGATACATGTTTTTGGTCTAGCACTGATATCTTATTCTGTATTTAGGTTATCTTGCATTTTTTGGCTTTGACCTTTCAAAATAGCTTCTGAGGCATCTTCAGTCCCCTGTGCATGAGCCAGGATTCCCAGCCCCCAGGCTGTGTCCACACAGGGACTGGGGCTTGTTGCACCTTCATCAGCATGAACCAAAGTACAGCCTGTGGTCAGGCATGACTGTCACACTGCCCCACAACTCTGCTTCTGCAGGAATTCATTGTCATCTCTAAAGTGTTGGTTGGACTGAACTCTTTACATTTTTTCACCTCCTGAGAGGTGCCAGCTCTCAGCAGCTCCTCCCCACTCAGCAGGAGGAAGGGCAGTGCCACTGAAAATGCTGGAGGAGGGTTGGATGTGACCAGGGGCCCCTCGGATCTCACACATCCCCAGGGACCCTGCTGAGCGAGGGCTTTGCAGCACAGGCTTTGCCACAGGTTTGCACAGCCCTGACCTGATGAACTGCAATCTGCTGGTCTGGGGGCACTCCAGAAAATGTAATTGCTAAGTCATGTGTGGAGTTAGTAAGGAAAAAATAACAGTTCATTCACCCAAGAATTGGAAGTTACATTCAAAGCAGGGTGCCTGGCTGGTGTGAATCTCTGCAGCTCTCTGGAGCCCGCTGCAGTGACAGCTGCTGATGCTTTCCTGCCTCCCTCAAGCAGGTTCTTTGCTGAGTGCTCATTCATATCTGTTAGAAATGCTGCAGGGTGTGTAGAGTTATGTGTTAAGGATTTCTGCTGCAGTTGCACTCAGAATTAATCTTTCGAGTTGGCTTCATGTTTAGATCAGGTTTGCCAAAATTTTATTTTGCACAGACTTTTCAAGGAGTAAGATGCACAGCAGGAGCTAAAGTACTAAAAACTTACCATCCATGTTAAAATAGATTTGAAATCTAGGGATTAGTAATTGCAAAAACAGTGAAATAATGACCAGTGACTTTATAGCTTTCCAGTGTAAACAGAGGACAAGATGGATGCTGAGCCTGTGTGTTGCTATTGTTGCCTTTCTTATTTTTAAGGACTGTTAATTTTAATATCATCTGTTAGGGAGTCTTGAGCTTTATCGCACATGTAGAAAGCTATTGGCCATGAAACACAATTAGTTGCAGCTGTAAAAAGTGCAACTTCCAAAATAATAGTCAAAAGGGTCAGGTCCTGACCTAGGGGCATCTTTGCCACTACAACTGCTCATATTCATTAATGTAATATTCTGATGCCCCTTAATTAGGCCTCTTTGAGTGATGGTAACAGCAACAAACTGTTGGTGCACTAAAAGCACTTTTGCCTCAGAAGACATGGAGTTGGAGTTAACAAGAAATGCAAGGTTCAAGACCAGAAGTACTGGAGGTGTTTTTCTCAGCATGAAAGTTGAAAATCTTGGTATATGATAGCCTGAGTTTTATGGTTGTCATATGCAATATCAGGCATAATATTGCAATGCAAAAAAATCATATATTGTTGGTAGCCACTCAAAGCCTATTTATATGGTATAAAACAGTTTTCTGCTGGGACAGCTCAGAGACAGGACTGCAAGAGCTGTGGCTGTGTAGGCCAGGACTATATTTACCTTTTTGTTTCTGATGCACCTGTTGAAACAGGTCCACTGTAACTCTCAGGGAAGCTGTGCTGAGGAGCAGCACAGGTTTCACATCCCCTGAGCAGGGCCAGTACCAAGGAGTGTTCTCCACAAAAATTCCTCTTGGAGAAACAAAGACCTTGTTCACTGTCTTCTTGGTGCCCCAATGATAGAACTTTCCAGAAGCTGGGATATATGAAAGTGGCAAGCTTTGGAAGTATACAATAATGAAAGCTTCCTGGTATGTTTAATGTATAGAGAGTCAGAGAACAAAGATATAGAATATAGATTTATCAGTATCAAATAGATTTATAGATATAAATGTATGTATAGATTTGTTTCCTAGTCTCCTGAGAATACTTACTCCATCCTCCTTGGCTTAGTTGCAGGAAAGTCAGTGTGTGCATTGCTTTTGAGCTATTAAGTTAAAACCACAGCTTCCTAGCAAATAGAAATTATTCTCTTTTGAACATGGCTCAAAGCTGGTACTGTGCAGTACATGCACACAGCTTTTAAAAGCTTCAGTTGATCATGGGTATGATTTCATATTGAAGCACTGTTGTACTCTCTGACCATCCCCTTAAAACAAGCCAAGATAAAAGAAACATTTTTTCCATTTTAGGCATTACGCAACTATTTCCTTTATATTTTCTAGTTTGCCAGAACCTCATTGAGTTTAAGTATGGTAAGTGTGGCTAGTCTGTTGTTTTCCAAGAAGCTTTTCTCTATCTGTTTATAAACCTACAAAAACTTCATTTATGAGTTTGTATGCTCTGGGGGTGTCAGTAAGCACTAAGTGAGATTTGTATTTTGTTCTGAGGTATCTGTGAGAAGTGTAATCACACAGTTACATCCTGCTAGGATTTCTAATGTCTTTACTAGAGTGCGTAATTAATCCCAGCTCTTGTAATAAACAGTGGAATTCTCTCTTTGGGGACTGACAAAATCAGTCCAAGTGCAATCCTAAGAGTAAGATGTAATTCCTACAATGTCTAGGTTGTCTGATTGAAAATGAATGTCGATTATAAACTTGCTTGTGTACAACACCAAGCTGTGTTTCAGCAAGAACTTAAGCACAAGCTTAACTTAAAATTCTCTTGATTATAATAAGATACATTTTTGTGCTGGACATGCAGAGCCTTGGTTTTCGACAAAATAAATTCCATGAAGTCAGTGCCTGTGCTCTCCCTAGGCATTTGCTGTAAAGTAGGATTCAGCTGGTGAGGATTGTCAGATACACCTTCTGTGTCCAGCTGTGTGTGCCTGCATCCCTCTGCAATCCCTCTCACAAGTTTTGCTCAAACTCTTTTGGGCTGTTGCTCAGCAGGTGTGGCTTATACAGCTACCATAACAGGGTTTGCAACCTTTCTTTGTGGCCTTAAAATGGCTTGAAATGCTTTGACTTAAAGGAACATTACAAGTCCTTTACCTCTATGAACTAACCAACCTTCAAATCTGAGGAGGGAATAATAAGTTTTTCAGAACAGTATGCTTCAAATTATATAAAAGAATGATCTCCAGTACATAAAAAGAAGAGCACAGTCTCTGCCACAGACCTGTATTCACCCAAAGTAAAAGAGTAAAAAGAACATGTTTGTGAGATATCAGTTCTTCTGTAATATTCTAAGGAATCATTGCTATTTTTACTAGATCACACTCCTAGGCTTTTTTTTTTCATCAGCCCATCCTGAAAGCTTCCAGTTACTGTGTTCTGAGGCTATTTCCTGAGGGTTAATTATTTGGCTCCAATATCTCTTCATGCCAAATGCCCTAGACCTTGTCTCCTTCTTAAATTTACATTTTTTATTCATTTAAAATAGATTTTAAATTTTCCATGTAGAAATGATTGCTTTTTAATGGAAAGCAATTTTCATTGTTTTCAAAAAGAAATGCTTCATTCAGAATTATATATAGTGACATGAAAGTCTTTTATAAATCAAAGATGTTAAAGAGCATCCTAATTATCTTTTTTAAAAATTAACTTCATTTTCCACATGCACCCATTTCCCTTGGTATGTAAGTGTGGGTATCCTGATGGAGCTCAAGGGACAGATCCTCCCAAATCCCACTCTGTTACCAGCAGGTAGCCAGTTCTGTGAGCTCTCCTGTCTCCCGAGATCCTTTGGATCTGAAACACAGGCTCCTGCATTCCTCCATGAGTTAAAGAGGTGATGGGAATTTCCAGTTTTTTATTTCTGGCATCTTATCTGTTACACGGTGGAGGTTCATTATCCTTTTTTGCTCCCATTCATGTACATAGAGCTGAACTTCATAATACCAGGAAGTAGCCACAGTCTCACCAGCTAGAGGACTCATGGCAAAAAAAAAGAAAAAAACTCTAGCTTTTTAGCTTAAAAGACACCAGAGTGCCTTAAAAACATCAATTTTTCTGCACATGCATGTTTTCCTTTTTCTGCTCTTTGGCTGGGTAGGTAAGTGGGGATCCCTGGAGTGTCTGTGCATCAAGGAATTGAGTCCTGAAAATAACTGGATTCAGGATGCTGCTTCTGTTATGTTCAGGAAAGAGCAGTCACTGCTGGAAATCAGTTTTAGAACAAGAGTTACCTTATCAAGGATCAAATAAGAAATGTTCTGAATCCATAAATCAAATCATGATGTTTTTGTGTGTGATCTGTTACCTATATCAGCATGATTACTTTATTTATGGCCCTTTTTTAAGGAAGCTTAGGTCCACTTTTTATTCGTAGTGTTCCTTCCTAAGTTAAATTGTTGTGTTTCTCTTGCAGTCTGGAGTCTTTTTCCCCTGAGCAGACAGGTTTTTTTATCCCCACCTTTAAATGGCATAACATCATGTTCTCCAAGTCATTCAGTGTGTTCATGTAGCCAGAAACATAGATTTTTTTTCATTCCAACTCTTCTACAATGTTGAAGAATTTTTAAGTATACATTCCTAGGGTATGACCTCTTTGGCTGTATGGTGATTATTAATATTACAGAAGCAGTAAGAGGAAATTACATCAGTAGATAAGATGAACTGTGCAATAGCAGAAGCTTTATTCACACTGAATACACTATTCATTTGCACAGAAAGATCATTTCTCAATTCAAAGAGAAATATTCTAATTTAAGTCTAACTTCAGCCATACGTCAAAATCTCTACAGAAACAAAGCTTACCACTGTGCAGTGATCCTGTAAGAAACACATTCCCCTTTGTGGATGGGTCCATGGTAGGTGCATCAAACTCTTGGAGCTCTTGTTTTTCCTGACAAGAACTCTTTTTATATCAGAACATTTCAGTTTAGTCCATTTATTAATTTAATGTAAAGTCACCTGAAATAGGAGAAATTGGGGAAATACCATAGTGGGCTTCAGGTTCACTCCCCTCTAAACCTAGGCTGGGTTTTTATTACTAATTTAATCTTATTAAAAAGTGCTTTTACATTACTCTGAAGAAGTAAAATTTCAAAATACACCTCTATGAAATATAATCATATGTAGAAATTTAATTGAACATGGAGGATAACGACAGATCCTAGGCACAGAAAGTTAAAAGGAGTTCTCTTCTTAGGTGCATGGGAAGAAGCAGGAAACAGTGGCCTGGCTGCTGAATCAATCTTAGCACTGTGGCATTGTAGAGAAACTGGAAAACATTTTGTGTTTTGTGGCATACCTGCTTGTCTGGGGCTTCAGACCATGAAAGGGGGAGGGAATTTCTGTAGAAACTGCTGTCCTTTCTGCCAGATCCTGTCGAGGAGAGTTAGTAACTAACCCCTGTCCACAGAATGCTCAGCACAGCCACTCACCCTTCCTATGCTGTGCTTGCTTCTGTGCTTGCACACAATGGGATTCCATGGCTTCATTTATATTTAAAACCACATGCTGTCTGCCTTTGGTCACCTCTGTGGGTAAAATCAGAACCTAACAATGGAAGGCCCTAAATAAGTGGCCATGTGGTTGACAGGCTTGTACAGTCATGTACACTGGGGTTGTGTCCCAGCACCATCATCACTGCTCCTGCAGGTCAGAGCAAGGTCTTTTTCCCTACCCATAAGCCTTAGTGCAATGAAACGTTGGAAAGGGAGTTGTAGCAAAAGAATGATTTCATCCAGAAGCTATGTGGGGTTCACAGAAAACCTGTCTTCTGACACCACTGACTTCTTGACATTGTTGGCACACACAGGTGAGTATCATTCTCTGGTAAACACTTTGGAGTTCCTCCAGGTTGATTTGCTTATTCTTGGAAGTTTTGCTAGTGATGTGTATACTTCTAATTTCACGATGTAAGCAAAGATAGAAGAGGATTGGGAATGATTAGCTTCAGAGGGGAGTTTGTTTTCTAAGCTCTTAATTCTTACATTCAAACTGAGGAGTCAGGGAAGAATGACAGAACTGGTGCAAATTCATACTCTGTCATGGCAACAAACTAATTAAAGCCAGGAAGATTCTGAAGCAGGTTGAGTGATGAGTGAACAGCAGTTTTGTTTTGTTTATAGACCTGTTGGGTTTTATTGACATTTGTTGCTCTTTGGGTGCATGTATTTGTTTCTCTTTGCCTAGCTATTTGTTAGCCTGCAGCTACTGGCCAGGATTTAGGAAGAACAAAGTTTGCTCAAATCACGGGTTATATTGCAGATAGATTTGGCCCAGTGTGTTTGCCTTGTCACTGGACTGCAGTGTTGACATGGTTATTGGTGTGTCTTCCTCCCCACGATTACGTCGTACATTTTCTGTCTCCAAAGAGAGGAGAATTTGGCAAGGAGAGCCGAGACGCATCTGGCTCTTTCCTGTTGTTCTCTCTCTCTGTTACTGAGAGTGGGGCAGTCTCATGGACAGCTCTAAATTTAGCTGCTAATTTTTGTCTTAGGAGTCAATTCAGCTTAGATTTTGGCTAGAGGGGATACCTGGATGAGATGAGAGTCCTGGTTTGGTACCTCCTGAATTGCACCCCCCTGGGAATATCCAAGTGTATCTCCTGTAAGATCCCCAGATATTTCCAGGTTATAAAGGCCCAGCTAAGTCCTGATCCGACTTGTTTGTCAACAGTTTAAGAACTAGTTCAGAATAGGACTTTACCATCTTTCTCAACACAGTTGATTGGAATTCATTAGTGAAGCTCCATGTTTGTGGTCACTGGTCAAATATTACTTCTTGCAGTTAAGAGACTGGACAGAGATGGGCAGAATGGTATTCTGTTGGAGCAAAAATATCCTCCCTTACATTTCCTTCCTGCCTGCTGTAACCTGGCTTTGAACAACTTTCATTGTATGCCTACCCAAGAGGTTAATTTTTCGGATCACATTTGACATTTGCCCATAGCTGAAAAATAGAAGAGCAGATTCCACAAAGCAAACACTGAAATCCAAAAGGGAGATGTCATACTTACTGTGTGATTCCACCAGCAATGTGCTTCCTTCATATCAAGTATTTAAAAAAGATTATAGGTCATATGTCTATATTTCCATTGTATGTGTAAGACTGATGGTAGTCTGATCATAATGAAGTGTCATCTGCATTACTGGTACTGCCTTCCATACTTTCACTGAAATTTATCCTTTTTAATCAAATCAACTTTTCATGTGTTCTAAAATAATGAGACTCTTTGCAAAATATTGCAGAGTATCAACAATATGAATTCTCAAAAACTATGTTTCAGGATCAGAAAGGTAAGGAATTGGAATCAGATATTAAACTCAGACAAAATTGGTGTAGTTCCTAGATTTCTAAGGAGCAGCTCCAACTTGCATCAGTCAGAGATCTCTCCCTAGTTCATTGAAACAGTAATTTTCATGCAAAACACACCAGACATCACAGGATTCCAGTAGTTCCGGCCCATTTGTCTGCTGCTGCTAGGAAGTTGTTTACTCTTTTGTATCACTCTCTGCTGACGTCTGCTCACTGAACAATATCATCAAATTTCCTGTTTTTTGGCTTGTGGAAAGCAGCTCCCCCACCTTTTGCTCAGGCTTTGCTGCCTGGAGATCGGTGGAGCCGGATGCACCCAGCAGACAGGATGTAGGGTTAAATGCAGCAGAGCTAAATAAATAAAGTAGGTGTTCAGTTGTGAACTAGAGCTGCCTGCTTGCCAGGGATATAAAGCTGACAGTTCAAACATTGAGCAGTGATAAAATACTTGTTTCAGGCTGTGGGTTTTTTAAATGGCTTTTGAATTTTTTTTTCCATGAGTTTATGTTAGCAGCTTCCTGAAGCAGCCTGAAAAAGTTTATAATGTGGTGCTGTGTGAGGTATGTGTGAAAACACCTCTGTCAGGTATTCACAGCATTCTGCTGCTGGTGCTGTAGCTCTGCAGGCAGAGGGGCTGCCAGCAACAAGCAATGTGTTCATCAATAACTCTGCTGCCAGAGCAGCAGTCTGGTGCTGAGCCCAGGAGTGCTGACACACTGCCTGGGGGGCTGATCCCCTCATGGTTTTGGTTTGCTTGTCTTCTGGCCACGGCCACAGGGTCATCAACTTCCACTTGGGCAGTGATAAACAGTTCAACAGGTCTTCCAGACAAAGTTAGGGGTGCTTTCATTGATAACACCAACATTGTCATATTGGCCTCCTGTCATCCATAGCAAGAGGGAGCACCTATAGTTAGAAAACCCACCCAACCTTTGTAAAATAGGGCTTGATGTGTGCTTTATGGTACCTGTGCTCCCCTCTGTTCTGTAGGTCTGTCGTGCTCCAGCTGCTTCCCCCCAACTTAGTGTTGCTCTGTCTTGGAATTCTATTTTTCCTTTCTCCAAAGAGCATTTGATCACTTCATGAAAACAATTCTTGTAAGGATTCCCCTAAGGTCCTTTATTAAAACAAATCAAAACAATACCCGCCCAAAGAAACAAAACAAAACAAAAAAGCCAAACACACCACCACCACCACCCCCCCAGAACACCAGAAAAATAAAAATCCCACAACATAAAACATTCGGAGTCAACTTGCAGAGCACTGAAAAAATGTAGGAGTATCTGATGACAGACAGAACTACAGGATTTGCTGGAGTGATTTACAGGAACTGTCCACCACTGGGGGCATTGAGTTTTTCTTTATTTTTTAAAGGTTTTTAAGGTACAGCCAGAACATTTTGTTTACTGCCTTTCTCTACTAAATTCAGTTTTGTTGCACTGTCTCACTGATGCTTGCAGTAACTGGAAATAGTCTGACTGTGTGAAGTCCCGAGTGTGGAGCATGTGGGCTGTCACCTCATTGAAATGCTGAGTTCTTGTCATCGTTTCTAACATCCCCATGCTTGGATCTCTGCAGAGACAAAATTCTGTTTGCCTCAGAGTATCTTCCATTATAATGAGAAAGGAATCTAAGAGGGTTCCCTTGCAATACCAAGTTCCTGTCCTTGCAGCATCCTGCATCCATAATGGGGCCCATAGTCAGTATGCAGAGAAATGGGCTGGATGCAGTACCCAGCCACGGGCACCTGTGTGAATCTGCCTTACATCTCCAGGTGTGGGCTTGCATTTTGAATGGGCTTGTCTCAATAAAATCACACCAATGCCTAAACACGAGCATTTTCCGAGACAGGCTGCCAGGCTGGGTAAGATGTGGTTGACTTGCACTTCAGTCAGTTAAACCCTTGTGGTGCAAACCTTGCACTGTGCACAAATGAAAATTAAGAAGTTGATCTAGTCCCTGGTACAGACCTGCCATGGTGCAGGACCCACATCAATCACCTTCTGATTTGGAACAAGCACTGTCTGCTGAGGGGGCTCAGGAAAGAAGCAGGAAAGGAGACAGCTGCAGACAATGAGTTCAGTGCCTAGGCAAAGGTAACACTTCATCCAAACAATTGGCAGGGTTTTCTATCTCTTTGTTTCTCCTCTGCCCTTCTTCCTCTCTGTGTATTCCCTGTTCCCTACTCTCCATGTTTTCTGGGGTTCATCCTGTATCTTTGTGCCTTCCCATCAGATAACAGTGGTGATGTTTGATTCTTTTGACCTCTGCTCCCCCTCCATTACTATTCTGTTTGCAGGACTGTCCCCTTAAATTTCTCCTGTGCTCTTTTCCATTCCCTATCACAGCTTCTGCCAAAGTTTGAAACTCTAATGGTGTTACAGCCAACAAAAATAGTCTTCAGGGTTACATTTCCTCCGTGGCAAAGGTGGACAAAGCTCCCAGCTGCCTGTGTGGACTGTAGGGCTGGACAGACCCCTGCATTACTGGGGACAGGGCACCAGGGGCTGTGCCCCCCTTGCTCTCTGCAGAGCTGTCTGCACACAGGCTCTGTCAGCACGGGGGGCCCAGCAAGCCTAACACAGTCTGTTCCTTATCCTGCAGTGGAAGAGGAGAGCTCAACAAATTGTGTCTCCAGGGCATCCTAGTACCAACCTTCTTCCTGGGGCCCTTGACAGGGACTGAGCCAAAGGGTTCAAAATCGGAGCCTCTGCCTCCTGCTCCTGGTTAAATTTATTCATAACTTGCCCTCATGGAGATTTATAAGTACAGGTGCAAGCTAAAACTCCTGAAAAGATGTCATTCATTTTATTTCTAACAAATAAATTCCAGATGTTTGCCTCTAACTCCCAGAGTGCTGATATGATCAGCTTGGGGCTCCAGTTGTTCAGTCTTGTCTTAGATGACAGAACAGAGTGAAATGAATGCTCACCATTACCAGTGGTTTGCAAAGGGACACAAGTTTTTCTAACAAGATGAAACTGAGAGAGTTCCAGATGAGAGGGAGAGTTGAGTTGAAAAAACAACTGGCTGGCACTGCAATGACAGAATAGCAGTAACTAGATTTAAAAGAAAATGAAAATAATATTGTATGACAGAAAAGGTGGAAATAATGGAACATTTCAGAAAGAAAGTATGCTCTCATGTACTGCAAAAAATAGGTCTATACTTATCATAAGGTGTCTCTTGCTGCAGACTCTGTGAAAAGCTTCTTATGTGGGAAACATTGATTTGCATAGTGCTGCTTGTAAAGGCTGTAGCTTAATTCTCAAAGTCAAACTTGGAGGAAGAAGTGTTTTTCTTTGACTGGCAGAGCCAAGAGATTATTCTTACTCTAGAAAAAAATAGCAGTCCAATGGTAGTCCTGGTAATTCTATATGCCCTATGTGCCATGCAGATTAGAAAAAAATAGAATGGGCTGAAAATACAGAGCAGAATTGCAAAGCAAAATCATCAGTTAAGCAATTAAATTGTCATAAACACTGTAAAATTCTGTCTTGAAACTTGGTCTGAAGTAGAAATGTAATATGTGCAGTGTGAGTTATGACACCCATGGCTTCATATTTACAGTATCAGAAAAATATTTTACCCAACATGGGCTTGTTTCTCTTGTAAAAAATTTAAATTAATCTTAAATGTTGTAAGCAATATTCATTTATGGTACACACAAGCCATGCTTCACTTCCTTCCCAAAGAGCATGTGGGTAGCAATGGCAGGGCTGTATTCTTCAAGAATAAAGAAGGGCAAGAGGCTGGAATACCACAGGTAGTTGGTTGGCAATGGATTTGATGGATTTGTCTGACAGAGGAACTCCCAGGTGATCAGTTGCTCAACATTCAGGGCCAACTGGGCAGAGAGGGAAGGACACGGAGAGTCACGATGGACCTTGGTTTGTACAAGTGCCCTCTTCAGCTTT
This sequence comes from Polioptila caerulea, assembly GCA_013397295.1. NCBI lineage: Eukaryota > Metazoa > Chordata > Aves > Passeriformes > Certhiidae > Polioptila > Polioptila caerulea. The sequence continues at coordinate 322,024 of VYXF01012269.1, read as the reverse complement.
CTGGGGAACTCACAAAAGGAGATGTGCAAGGACACAGAATCTGAGCAGCAAATGCACCAGATAACCTCTTCCACTCGCAGGAAATTGTCACAAAACCACTGCAAATCTTGCTTGCTTCATCTGGAAAGTATTTCTGGGTACAGCCTCATACTGTGGCCTGCAAATTTTGTTACTCTGTTTTGGTGGGGAACATACTGTGAGTAATTTATGTCTAATGGAGAAGTGGTTTGATGCCACCTCTAATGTGTTCCTGCTGTTTCACATAAGGAGTGGGTTTTTTGTTGGAATATATTTGAAGGTTCTTAGCAAAATTAGATTACAGAATATAACTGGATTAAATTATGTGTCTCATAGTATATTCTGAAGTCATCCAGAGTACGACATATTGGTTCAAATTAAACAGTGAAGAAAACAATTAGAACTGTGGTGTTCCATGGTAGGTGCTTAGGCTGTATGTGGTAGTGGCTCATAGAGTTAGTCAAAATATATTCCTGCTGCAACCTATTACTAAAATTATAAATTTCAACACTGAGCAGCACACCATTTGTTTTGTCTTTAGAGGATGAGGACAAAAGAGATGCAGAAAAAGCTGCTAACCACACAAATATGGATGTGGTAAGAACATTTGTCCTGGCTTAAAGGAATATGCAAACACATAAAACAAGTCAAATGAAATTTCCCAGCATTGAGAAAAGCTTCCATAATCAAGGACACTGTTCTCTCCTGCATCTGCAGTAAGTAATTACAGCCTTATGCTCAGAATTCATAGAGGAAGAAAAAAAAAAAAAGGTGATATATCTGAGTAATAAACTTCTCAAGAGTCAGATCTATGTCATTCTTCAGTGACTTTATAATGTTTACTTTTATTTTTTAATTCTCAGAGTGACCTATAGTTTTACTGTAGCTTTATTGGAACTGTTAATAAAGCGAGTCTGGTTTTTCCTTAATGTTGCTTACATATGAGACATTAGACTTTATACTAAAAGACTGTTTATCTTTGATATCTGCTTTATTTTTAATGGGTTATTTTTACTGATTCACAGGCTATCTTTCCCATTAAACTAGTTTATAGAAATGCAGTATGATTTTTACACAAAGCAATAGTTTTGTTTTATTCTAGTTCTACGAATTTCCAGCAATGTTTTGTGTCCTAGAAGTCTGTCTGAGCTCACAGTCAGGCCATGAAACTGCACTAAATTGCATATTTCATTAATAGAATTTTTCTGTTTGCTTTGGACACTCTTCCTAGTATTTCATAGCTTGGGGGAAACGGCAAAAGAAAATAAATGAGTACAGTTGGTTTTTTACTCAGCTTTGCTGTAGATACAGAGGAGTTTCTCTTCTGCCTGTTGCAGGCAGGTCTGAGGAACCCTAAGTCCCCACAGTTTGGTCATGCAGATACAGCGTCCATCCTCCCCAAGGGAGGACACTGAGGCTTGCAAATTAACATTTCCTGCTAAAATTTCTGGTAAAAGCTCCCAGCCAGAGCTATCAGCAGTCTGGATCACTGTCTGGGAAGAAGCACTTGGTGCAGGGGAGGAAGAAGGAAATGGTGACTGTGAACTTATTAATGGTGTCGCCAGACAGGACTTTAATGTCTATTTTCTCTTGTTTGTTCTTTGGCATAAAGCTTTCACGCTCTCAATAGAAGGCCCAGGGCCGCTGCATCCTTTCCTTAGAAAAACCAGCAGAGTGAGAAACATTTTCTGGATAGCAGCAAACCAGATTGGACAGGCTTGTTTAATGCCAGAATTCAGACCTGGAGAGAGATTGATTTTGGAGAGAGGCCAGTTTTCCTTTGCAGCTAATGATGGGAGTTTTGCATAGGGGGAGGCTATTTAGTTATTTAATGAGTAAGTGGAGCCTCTCTCCTTCATATTGCTCCTTCTTTTAGTTCATCACTGTTATCCAAGTGGGATGAGGATGTCGCTGCCTGACTGAAAGGTGCCATATGAAGCTTTGTTCCATGTGACAGAAGAGCCACCTATGCACAGCTCCAGCACTGGTTCCTGTTATAAAACATTTGTGCCACTCTCAGTTGCAACATCAGACCTTCATAGATGAGACAGATAAATTTAGGTGTCAATAAAATTGACAAGTTTGAGAAGTTGTTTTTGCTGCTTTAGTCTCAGTTCGGCTCAAATTCTACAGTCCTTGCAGGGAGGAGCAGAGAATCTGCTCTGTTCAGAGGCAGCACACGGTGCTGGTGTTCAGACATGCCCTGTGGTCAAGGGTAACCTGAGGAGTGGGATAAATCTTCTGAGAAAATATTTTCTGACACCCACTCATTATAGGAAGACGAGCACTATTCTATAATAATGTTTCTTTTCATGTCTCTTCAAGTGACACATGAAAAGTCCACATCTGCTCGACCAAATGCACCTCTCAGCCCCTGCTGGCTGTGTGCTTATAAGCCTGCATGGTTTGTACAGCACTTATGCAGTTTGCAGGTGAACATGTGTTTACATTAAAGATTTACTCAGTGTTTTTGCTTCTTCTCTTCTTACCCCCACTACGTTACAGATCTTTGCAAATCTTTCAAACTTTGTGACTGCAGCAGCTCTCTTTGACAAAGCTTCACTGATGCCATACAACTTGTCAAGGTATTTGATGCAAGTATCTCCAGATGTTATCTTTCTTTCCTGGAAATCTCAAGGGTAAATAATTTATATGAGAGGCCATTCAACATCTATAGATTATTATCTGGATAATTATGGCCCGAGTATGTAATTTGAGAAATGCTAACATGGTACCTGGAGAGAGTATATTTGGACAGTAGGGCAGGATTTAATCTTAAGTGGATATTTGATACCCAGCTGGATTTGTTTCCCAGTTAAGGACTACAATGTCAATGTGCTTTATGGACTTCCTTGATGACGGGTTGATTATTAAAGAGCTCCCTTGTGGGAGACTCCTGTGCTGAGGCCTTGCCTGCCACAGCTTTAATCCTGTGAAACTTTTCTAGGAGTTGGTAACATATTGATTGTTTGTGCGTTTCTACGGAGAAAATTGTGCTGCTGGTACAAAATAATAATTTATTTTGTACCAGCAGCATCTCCTTTGGCATATCCAGTAGTTCTTTTGTAAAGGAAATCATACGTGCAGGCAGAAGATGCAGAGGCTGCTTTGTATCAAAGATAATAGTATAATTACACAGATTTTTTAATTTAAATGAAATAAAATGGAGTGTGCCTACCACAGATCCAGATGGAGTGAAATTATATTTACAAGAAAGCTAGAATGAAAAACTGCTTTGTTGCAATAAATTCGACTTAATTGCAGTTCTGATTATAATGAAAATCCCACTTCATTAAAGACATGCAGAGTTAGGGGGGTTGGCATGACTGTAAAAAGGTTCTGCTCTACTTAAGGAAAAAAACGTGATCCCATCGTGTGATATTTAAGGAGCCCTGTGGGCTGGCAGAGGCACTGTGTGTTACTGAACCAGAGTCAGGCAGAAAAGCAGTGTCAGGTTTCAAACTACCCTGTAGGTCCCCAGGAATGAAGAGGCATCTGTATTAGAGGAAGCCAGTCACTCATCCTCTCTGCCAGTGGAGTTCCTAGTGGTCAAAAGGAAGGGATGCCCAGGACTCTTAAATCTTTTTGTCTGTTTTCCTCCTCATCATAAAACCTGAAGTTAGTCTGTTGGATTGATTATTGCTGTGAACAAGCAAAATTAATGCTGAACCTTACAATGAAAAAAACAATGTACTACTGTGAATTTCCTCATTTCCTTTAAAAAAGACATCTTGAATATGCCTGCAGTCTCAAGTCTTCATTTATTGGAGACAAAGTTCCCTATTTAGAAAAGATTTGACTGCCAAGAACTCCTCCTGGTTTTCTTAAGTGTCAGTTGACAGTTCCACTCAGTCTGAGAAACATGTACTCCATAGACAAAAATAAAGCTATGTTTATTACCAGTATTGAACATTTCTCCTTTGCTGTACTGGCTGCTGTCCCACTGAATGCATTTATTCTACCTGCAAAATCCCATCTCAGAGACAGCACCTTTGTTTTTGCTCAGAGCTGTTCCCAGGCAGGGTACTGGATAGAGGCAGGTGAGTTTGTGCATCCTGAAGGTGGGCAGAGCACACCCCTTGGACCCTAAAGAACTCTGCTCTAGTTGTATCTCGATGTCCAGCAGGTTCACAGACACCTGAGGGAGCTGTGTGAAGATGTTGTGTGTGGCTCTCCCAGATAGGGAGAATAGGGAAGGAGGAGGAGAAGGAGGCAGCTTCATACTGTCACCATCCAGTCTTGGAGGACTAAACTGGCACATCCAGGATCCACTTATGCAGAGGCTGGAGATCTGTAAGACAAAGATAACAGATGGCAGCAGGTAGAAAAAATTACTGTGGTCAGTAAAGCCTGAACTGTATCAGCACAAAAAAAAATATTACTAGTGACAATAAAAAAACAAGTTTATTCCTTAACAAATAGAGGTTTAGGACAAAACTGAGATTTTCTATGAAGCCTAGCAGATCCACCAACTGAATTATTCTATTTTTGGGCTGTATTCTCTTATTTTGCTTGGTCTGTTTGTGACAATTGCGGTGTTGGTAGATCAAGCCATGCAAAGTTTGTCTGGCATAAAGTAGTTGGAAAACTTCCTGGTAGACTAGAACTTCCTTTTAGTCAGATGAGTCTGTTCAAATCCAGATGATTCAAAGAAAACTGTCTCTGAAATTCATATTCATAAGGAAAAAATGAAAACTGATAATGGACTTCTGTTGTATTCTGATGCATCTGTAATCAACTCTAAAATAAAACTAGTAAGTAGTATCCACCAGAAATAAAAGAACTAGCTGATAGATAGGAAAGAGATTAGCACTGACTGCTATACTTCAGAATCTTGCAGAATCACAGGAGAGCAAGCAGTTTTAATAATACTAAACAATAGAACTACTGTGCCATATTTAAGTCTCCCAGAGTGCTGTGCAGTTCAACTGTTAAAATGCAGTCAGGAAGAATTTCCCTCAGGGCCAGAAGAATGTTGTATTTGTACTAAAGTGTCTGCTCAAGCAAGGGGGATGGAAAAGTCAGCCTCAGCCTGCCTGTAAAATTAATACACCTGAGGCGACAGCAGATGAGTGAGAAGTTCCTTTCCTGTTAGACAAAGATGTTGGTAAAGCCAAAGGCTGCATTTATTTGTTTGGAGTTATGTGAACCCCGATATATTTAATTTTCTGATTTTGAATGCATCTTGGCTGATGACCTGCAAGACTTACAGACTAATTTCTTCTCTGTTGACTTGGCTAGCCTTTGCATCTGGGTAAAAGTTAGTGCTGCCAGCAGATGAGAGAGGATAGTACACTGAAACTTTTATAGCAGTGCTGGCGTACAAGGAGTGAGTTGGTCCCCAGAGCTCAGTTACAGCTCTCCCAGGCAGTGGAATAACCAGACTTGTGTCAGCTGAGGGGAAGAGGGGAGAGGAAACAAGTCTCTAAGCCTTCTGTGGGTTGCTAGGCACATTGTTTTTATGTGGCTGCCATTAAAGGTTTTGTGAAATAAGAGTGCGGCTGGTCCTGATTGCAAAGAGGAAAACAGAGGAGTCTCAAAGTTGCTGGAGTACAAGGAAAGAGCTGCTGAAACTCAGCAAGTTCCAATATCCACCCAGATGTGCTGTTCAGCTGCCCATGAGGTACCATCTCACAGAGGCAATCAAATCCCTTACTTGCAATAAGCCCAGAATATCAGGGATGCTTGACTTTGCAGGACATTTGCTCTGAAGTGCAGGGTATTCTATCTGACCCTTGAATTTTGTCAGAAACTAATAAAACATGGAATTAGGTGCTAGTGCCTTAGAGATGACCTCTCTCTTTTTTCTTTATCTGAAGCAATTCAGTTTCTGCATGTTGCATATTCTGTTCCTGTTTGAACAGCTGAAAATATTCATACTACTTTTTTTTCTTTCTTTTTTTTTTTACATTGATAAAGGCATCAATTTCTGAAACCTATGTATAGAAAACCATTATTATAGGGTTTAAAAAATTCTTCTAAAGTACAGCCCAGATCATTTAAGCTGCTGGTTTTCTCTTAGTGCAGGATATAACTACAGATGCTTCACAGCATGCCCTCACCACACAGAAATACTTGACTATAGTTTAGTAAGCAGCCCAGGGATTCAATATGGGCAGACCTCACAGCCTCCAGGCAGAGTTCTGTGCATGTTTGGCCTGAATGGAGAAGTTCTTGCCAGCACTTTCAGCCATAAAGTGGGACCTTAATGAAGACCCCAGTGAGCCATCTCAAATCTTAAGATTATGAAGACTTAGGGCACTTTAAATTCTGTGCTGGTGGGTCAGAATAGGGTTTGGCAAAGTGACAACCATGAGGCACAGACCAGCATTAAGGTTATTTACATTTATTGTTGTGGAGTGTATGATTCACGGGTTTTTTCCTCTTCTAAAGAGACAGATGAAATTTTAAGCTCAGTGTGCTTGCGTGTGACATGCAAGTAGATGCATTCATTTCAATCAAGTAGATGCTGCAGCAAATATAACTTGCTGGATTTGAATGGTCTGTGATATGAGGACTGGTTTCCATTCAACTTTGTTCTCACTTGACAGAAAAATCAGTGTGGATTAATGGGTAAACGTTTCTCTTTTTCTGACTTGGCTGATGTATTCCATCCCTTTTTGCTGTGTTTTTCATGGAGAGTGAGGACTCTTGTATAAGTATGTGGTGTGAGATTTGTGGAGTTGCTTTGCAGGAGTTGTATCTGCTTAGCTTAGAAACCTGCAGTACTGCTGTCATTACCAAGATGGGATATAACTTGTTTGAATTATCGCAAACACAATTTTGAATTTCAGAAATGAGTGTGTGTTTCCTATGTATCAGCCTCATGGTCCCAGTGTTACCAGTGCCTGCTGCTGTTGGCCAGCAAGCAGGGGCACTGGACACACCCTGCCCAGGGATGCCAGGGCTCAGCACAAGGAGGGCTGGGGTTGTCTCTCTCCGTCGGTGATTCAGTTCCTCTGGATGTCAAAATGAAACCAGCAACTTCCCTTTTCAAGTTTGGAGATCTGTGCCATTTTTCCATAGGCATGCTAAGTGATAATGACATTTATTTTATCACTTCAATACCATATCAGGAGCTAAAAAACTCCCCCAGTTTGTCAGCCTGTTCTGTGTAAAAGTTCAGACCTTTACCAGTGGCAGGCACTGCTGGCTGGCTTTTTCTGCTGTCATTGTACAACGTGACCACAGTGGGCCACTCATCTGGGCCAGAGGCCATCCAGGCCTTACCACAGTGCAGATGATAATGCAAGTCACTTTGGGACAGCATTGTTAATTATTCCCAGCCAAACAGAATGATTCACTTTTGCATGTGCTACGCTTGCAGTTTGATAACCAAAGTTTCCTGTAAAGCTAAGGGGAGAACTTATAAACAGTAGAAGGTGGGAGTTCTTGATTATGTCTGAAGTGTGCAAGAAGGCAGCAAGTGTGATTTCCCAACAGCATTGCTGCAGTTCTGTTCTAACTTGGCTTCACTTATTGCCCTGAGGAAATGCAGTGAGGAAACCAGGCCCAAAACACAAACAAACAAACATAAATAATAGTGATTGGTGTGTGTGGCAAGCTGAACATACAGCCAAAAATCAGCTGTGCCAGGGAGAGCCCTGGTGGAGCTCAGGTAGTCCTTATGTTCAGCGCTGTGTACCACCCCTAAAGCAGTCCCAGTCCCACCAGGCTTTAAATTTCCTGTGAGGCTTCCTCAGGACCTGAGTTAACACAAAAATTGCCCCCAGGCTGAATAATGGAAGAGTTGCTGGGTTCTGGAGGAGTAAAGGTGGTCACATGCCCAGAGAGAAGGGCCAGCATCCTGATGTGAGACCTCTGGCAACTCATTACATTGAACAAAGCTTTTCTTGTCACAAAAACTGCAAGCTGTCAAAATTGTGTGTTCCTAATGATGTGAATTGGAGGCCAGAGTTGGGCTCTTTAGAGTTCATTTATGTGTAACAGGTTCAAAAACAGGTACTAAAACTGAAGAAACAGATTAAGGAAACGGAGGGTGTGTTACCCCACCAGTTACTGTCTGCTGTATTTTTACATGGCAGCATTGTAGATAATTCTTCTAGGAATCAATTTAAAACAGGAAATAGATAAAAGGAAAACTATACCAAAACAAAACATCGAGTGATCTGCAGGCCTTGTGATACAGATATAAATCTGTATTGTTTTGTTGAGAGAGATGCATCAGTGAGAACACGATTTAGATTAATCTAAATGCTAGATTTTATCAAAGCACTGAGTCAGGATGCTACATTATGAGTTTAGAGTCTGTGACAATTGTCTACATCTTTTATGAAGCAGAAATAGGAAAGAAATATCAAGGGCTGGAATAACTGGTTTCATCGAGGTTGAAGAGCAGTTTTGGCAAATTTTAATCGCCTTTCAGAACTCATGTCTTTGTCCTTCAGCAATGAACTGCCTCTATACAGCATAGGGTCTTTGAAGGCCAAGTTTACCTTTGTCCTTCAATCTGTTGAGCAAAGGCAGAATCCTTGGGTACTTTGTTCTCTCTTTTTCTTTATTCATTGTTGTGGTCTCCAAACAGCAAAAGAGCGAGCTGCACAGGGTCAGACTCCCATGTCATTTGCACTGAAGTAAATGAAGCATATTTTCCTTGTATTTGATGGAATTGCTCTGGATTTCTCTGGATTTGCTAACCAGGTCAGACCCAGTCCGTGTACTATAAAATTCACTTTATGCTCTGAACAGTTGTGGCTGTTAGGAAGATCTGCTTGGCCAGCATTTTGCATTACCTGCACTGCTCTTGAGTTGGTAACAGAAGAGTGCTGTCGAAGGAAGACAGGAACAGTGATGTTCAGTGTCTGGCAGAAAATGCATGGAAAATAGGAAGCTGAGTCTGAAGTCATCTATGTAGGTGCATTTCCTTGGAGAAAGAAATAGGTAAATGAACATGGGTTGGATTAGTCTTCATTTACTTCAGGAAGTGATGAATGTTTTGATAAGCAGAGAAAAATGTGAATTGTAAAAACTTGATCCTGAATACAGAGACTTTCTTGCCCAGAAGTATGAGCTATGAAGAGTCACAAAGCCTCTCTCTATTGAGAAAGAGGAATCATGCTGGTATGAGCTGGCTGGACAAGATCCTTGTCATGCCAGTTCAGAGGAAATTGTTTTATTTCCCAGCTTTCAGCATCCAGGAAGATTTGGTTAAGGTTTCTGAGAAAGTATATTATTATGCAGAATTCAAATTTCTGCTGCAAATAGAACCTGAATCAATAAAAATTCAAGGGATGGTATAAATCTGTAGTTCATTTGAGCTTTTGTTTCCTGGGGTGATAAACCTGTGTCTAAAATGGTAGGTTAAGAGAAAGGAATTTTTCCTTTGTAAAATGAATCTCTTGTTTTTCTTAGAATTACAAAAAGTAAGTTTATGTTAACAATTCTGTGGCTTCCAGCATATCTTGATAATGAAGACTGTTAATTCTTACTGGGATGAGTCAACTCATGCAGATTCATATCATGTACCTAGTATATGTAGAAATTATAAGTATGCATTTTAAAATCAGATTTAAAATTTTGGTGATATCTTAAACCGTCGATCTGAGGAAAATGATGAATTTTTCTGGCTATATTCCATTAGGACCAGCAGTGAAGTCATATGTCTAATCACTGTAGTTATTTGTCATACATTACAATGAGTCAGAGATTCTGACTGTCTGCCCACTGAACGCAGATGTTGCCCTCCAGCAGCAGCTTCCATCTGCAATCCATTCAGCAGAAGTTCATGGCACCTCTTTGTTCAAGTGGGCTGCAGGAAAAAGAAGCTGTGCTCACCTGGAAAAGGCGAGAAGAGCAGCAGGAGCAGGAGTGCTGCCAGCTGCCCTTTAGGGGGAGGCACTGTCAGGAGGCATGGGCTGTGCATGGAATGGTCAGAGGAGGAGTAATTCCTGTCTCCAGCACAGCTCCTGCTGTGGCAGAAAAGAAGGGATGGAATGCTGTGGATGTCAGGGGAGCATTCCTGCTCCCCTGGGCACCAGCAGCTCCCCACCAGCCCCTCTCATGGGTGGGCAGTTCTGCAGCAGCTGCTCTGCTGGGTGTTGCCTTGGGCTGCACAGAGCTCTGCTTTAAACCATCTCACAAAAACTTCAGCAAAGAGGTGTCTTAAGAAAATCAACCTCCAGAAGGAATTCATTTGTGCCTCCATAGCAGGAGTATTGCACGGAAGTTAATAGCTGAAGGATTTTGTAGGAGCTAATTCTGCCCAACATTTTAGGTGTGCTCTCCTCTCCAATGGGTAATGGTAAGAGATATTTTGGAGAAAGCCAGGATACACCACTTCTAGCAAATAGGAGACCTACAGGCTGCACAGGTCTGTCCCTGTCACCAGCCAGGCAATTTATCACCAAAGGGAGCATGTGAATGAACCTGGCTTTATGTCCACCCTTTATTCCTTTCTGCATTTATTCATTGAGCAAGTTCATCTGTAGTTATTCTTGCTGTAGGAAGAAAGAAAAAACAATCCAGCAGTGATGAACAGACCATTCCTGTAGATTCTGTTCTGGTAAAATATGAAGAATGACTCACAGAAAGAAGCACTTTACCAGGTTACATCGGGTCAACACTGAGTTTGTTGTACTTTAATCAGATCAGTCACAGTTGTGTAGGTTTGTGTTTTTAAAGCTTATTTCACTTGTTTTTATTTACCCAACATTCACTTTTCTCAGGGCATTAGAAACATGGACTATTTCTATCAGCATTTCAATGTTTGCAATGCAGCTGCTACAACACAGAGATCATTGCTGGCGAGTGCTGAGCTGCTCCCAGCCGTCAGTGGATGACCTTCCCCATTGACAGCTGTCAATCACTTACAGCTTGGGCTATTGCCTTGGGATGAATCCCACTTTGGGCTGGGGCTGGTTCCACAGGACAGAAAAGAGAGTGTTGAAATAAGAAAGGCAAATTTGAGGGGAAATAAGTGGCACCAGCAGTAGTTCAGGGGCCATAGAATGTAAAATGGTGCAGTTGCTGTGTGCGCGTTGGAGGAGCCGCAGTCACACACGCTGCACTTACGGACTTTGCGTCAGCAGCTCTTTGGAACAGACCCAGCTCTATCACAGTCAATTCCAGGAACCCACAACTAGTTCTGCCTCTGTCTTCTCAGACACTCTTCCCAATCTGTGCCTGCCTGGAAGGCTGTCACATGCCTGAGTCGTGTCTGCCAATCTGAAAATGTGCTCGAGCTTTTCGACTAGGAAAGGAATTCCAAGGAAGAAGTAGAAGAAGGTGTGAGTGGATGAAGGTGTGTGTGCAGTTACTAAAGTGTGAGCTTTGGCTGTGTTTGATTTTGTTGTAAGCTTGCAACATTAGAGGTATTTTTAAAGCTCATTTAGTTCAGCAATAGTTGAGAGTTTCTGCTAATCCTTGCTGAAGCCTTGATTTTTGACACAATACTTAATCAGCATGTTACTTCTCAGTGCTACCTGCACCACAAAAAAAAGTTTAAATGATTAATCAAGTTATTTGAACAGATTTCAACAGGATTAAGAATTAACTGGAGTTCACCAAAATTTTCCAGCTGTGATGCAGACCAAGGCTTTGATTCTACTCAGGACAGCAAGTTAATGTGTAACAAGAGAGGTTATCTCATCTGGTCACTTCTTGTGACTTAGGCATAAATGGTGCATAGACAGGTATTTTCATTGCAGCTATAGCCACAGATTTCTGGCAGAAAAGTATTTTTCAGGCTCGGTCCTTTAAATGCTTCAATGTCTATTCATTCATGAACTTCTTAAAAGAAAGAAGCATCTGAAAAGCAGTAACTGGCAATTCTGTGTTTATCTCATTTGTTAAAATTCCTTTTGGGCTGGGACTGACAGTCCAATGGTACATTGGTGTGATAGGTGAGCTTTTGCATCCCCTCAGATGCCAGCCAGTGAAGTTCAGCTCTGGATCTGAACCTTCCAGCTCAGGCCATTGCCTGGTGACACAGAACACTCGCTGCTTTGTGCTGGCAGGTAGAGTGTACAAAAGGTCCAAGGTCTGGTTTGAAGTACAGTTCTGGACAGAGAAGTAACTGTAAAAAGGTATATTTTAGGTATCTTTTACTCAATTGACATGCTCTCTCCATGTCCTTCAGGCATTTCTGCTGATCTTACTGATTCAGGATGAGTAGTTACTACTGTTAGTGCTGCAAAACCAGTAACACTGGTGCAAAGAGCTGGACTCTCTCCTGCTATGTGTGTTATCAGAAAAAGTCTTTGCTGTTTTGTAGTGCAGATTTTAAATAATTGAATGATGTACCACAGAGGAGAGTAGCTTGAATTTTCCAATTGAAGAGAGATTTCTGGTCACAAAATCAGAAAAAAAAAATAAAAAATACTGGAGTGTATTTAAACTAAGCCAATCAGACCAGAATGAGTAAATCTGAAACCCCTCCATGTTGTTTTAATATCAGCTCTTAAAGGCCCACTTAAGCAAGACAGGCAAACACTGGTTCCTGGCATGCTTTTGTAGGCAATATGTTGCCATTTTTCCTTGACTCGTGTTTGTTGCTTATTTAATGTTGCAGTGATGACATCCGAGTTGATAAATAAATAAAATCACAAATGACATACTCGTAGGGCTGAGCAATAGAGCATTAAGGTCATGGAAAGAGTGGAGCATGCAGTTCTAAAAGATTTTTCTGTGGGATGTGCTAATGATTCTTTAAAACTACTTATTGGAAAAATTATAGGTTGCAAAGCAATAAACCTGATCTTCAAGTGAGGTTTTAATTTTGAAGAAGAACAATGAAAAAATGCCACCTTTGTTATTACCTCCCTGAGTAGGAACCCATTTCCACTCCCCTTCATCCATCAGCTGTTCTCCTGCTGCCTGACAGTGGGGGGGCGTGGGAGCCCTCTGACTCCTGGTGGGCCTCCCTCAAGGATGGAAGGGCAGAACTCCACCAATCTATTTCCCTTTCACTTTCCCTAACTCTCCTTAGTCTTTCAACTTCCTCCTGAGGCTAGGCCACCAGCAAAAGGAGGGCATTCACCTGCTCACCCCACAGGCAGGCTCCTCCTGCAATGTGCCCTGGTACCACCGATAAGCTCAAACACTCGGGGCAGGAAGGGCTCGGGCAGACACGTCCTTTTTGGAGGGCTCTATTTGGCTCCTTACACTTGTGCTAACTGCAGTTTTTGATCATGTGAAAACCATAACTAACGGAAAAACCCAAACCCAACCAGCCAGCCAACAGAAACACAACAAACAGCAAACTAAAAGGAAACCTGCAGCCCTACCTGCGTGAGCTGCTGCGCTGTGCTCCCTGGGCCCGAGTTCTGGAACCTTCCCTGGAGGGGTTGGGTGGGCAGCAGGGAATGCAGCAAAATGCTGTTGGAGAAAGGCAGTCAGTGTGTTTTTGTATTCTAAGAGGAGAATTATGTATTTTTGCATTTCTCCTGAAGCTCTAATGCTTTTCTGGACTTGAAAAGAAGCAGTTTTTAAACACTTCCATGTTTTGCAGAACAGCTGAAGTGATAGAGAAGATACAGAAAAATAACAATCTGTCTTGAGACTTTCATGACTAATGTTAGTTTACATTTAAAATAACAATTAAAAATGGCTTGAAGACTGGCTTGTTATTTCTAACTGTTAGTGCAGCTTAGCATATGAATTTACAAAACCACAATAAGACCCTCATGAAGAAGCAGCCTCATAATGATAGCAATATGTCCCCCAGACAATGGTAGATAAAAGAGATAGCAGAGATAATTTTTCTTCTTCCTTAAGTATTATTCATTAATAAGTTCCCTTCTTATTTCTTCTAGGCACCAGTAACAGATGTGCAGTTTGGCCCTATGAGACTTCATCAAGATCAACTTCAGGTAACACATCAGTTCAAACTGAAGTCTTGATTTCTAAAATAGCAGATGTTAGCTTAAAATTTATGATTAGAATTTTTCAGATTGAGAGATCTTCACAGAGTATTTTGCCCAAGAGATAATGTGCACATAACAGATTTTTATCATGACATTCTGTCTATGTGATATCCTAAAATCCCTGCCTGTTTTCTCCAACCATCTCTCACTTCATAAAAATAGAGCTATTTATTTTTTCTACTATCAGTTACCTCGTAATCCATTTAGTTTGTGCCTCATTTTCTGTTTTACTGGTAGTCAAATTCTTCCTCAAAATCTCATCAAACTTTGCCTGACCAAAACATATCTGAGTGTGGTTTGATTTAACTCCTGAAAGATTGGTGTCTTTGGACAATAGACCAAATGCTGCCTTAGTTACCCATCTTTCCCAAAAGGCTGCATGTGCTGAGCCATCCCCAATATCAACATAGATCTGTAGTCTGCCATGCTGTATTCTTTCAGGCAAGAGAGGTTTTCTTCTGCAAAACATTATCCTGATGCAAAGCACAATCACATCAGTGACTCTTCCTTAGCAGACTTTGTTCATCTTCTGTATTAAACCCTAGAATTGGAAATACATTTTAAAGGAACTGGGCCTTATCATACTTTTAGTCTGTAGGCATTGTGTTGATTTTAAAAAGGCTTAGAGAGATTAGTTACTGGCAATTACATGGCAAGTTAGGACAGAGCAAATAGTGGCTCACAGTTCTGACCTCCACTTCTGGATTTCAGCTATGATAATCTCCTTCTGTGAAATAAATCCCATGGCAGGCTTTGTGTAGGAGTCATATGGGGACGTACTCTATATACAGTGGTACTGCTTATGATTTCAGTCTGGTGTGAGTTCCTTTTTACCAGCCTGTCCAGAATTTCCAGAAACCCCAGAGTGGGCAGCGTCCAGTACTTTGGGGAATTAGGATGAGATGGAAAGGATAGCAGACATTTTGTCATGCCATTGAAGCAGCATTAAATACTGATTCACACGAGATGAACCCTGGGGGTTTTTTGTTTTGGTTTTTTTCTTTTTTTCAGTTGGTTGGTTGGTTTGGGGGGGATTTTTTGTTTGATTGTTTTTCTGGTTTTAGTTAGTTAGTTTGTTTGTTTCCCTTTTTCCGGAATATGACCCAGGCAGAAAAATAAACCCCAAGAAAAAGGTTGCATGTGAGACAGTTTTGGAGAAGTGGACTCAGTGTTGGTTCATGTACACTGTCTGAAACACAGGAATTTGTCTCAGCTGATTGCCTAAGCTCTCTTTGTAGAAAATGACAAGAGAGTTCCAAAATTCGTTCTTCCCGTGTGGATATACATGTCTCTGGCAGACTTTCACCCACTTGAAATGCCTCTGTATACAGAAAACTATAAAAAAGCAGTGGTCTGTAGAAAACAATTCTATTAAAAGCAATGGATTAAGCCTCCAAAGTGGCTTTAAAAACACGTTAAGAACAGGGAAAAGTCACAGAATCTACTGCAAATGTAAGATTTGTTTGTGCTGATGCCCTGCCTGTGTTCCCCCCAGGTACTTTTAGTGTTTGCTGAGGAGGACGAGCAGAGTAGCGGGTTCCGCTGGGCGTGTGACAAGGCTGGATTTCGATGTCATATTGCCAGGACACCTCAGTCTGCACTGGAATGTTTTCTAGATAAACACCATGACATTATCATTATTGACCATAGACATTCCAGATACTTTGATGCAGAAGCATTATGCAGGTAAGCACTGTTTCAGTGTAATTCATGCTTAACAATATAGTTAACACATCATCAAAGTTTTATTGCCTTTATATGATGTTTTTATAAACTCTAGCCAGCATTGATTTTTTTTTTGGTTTTAGACGGGTGTGCACTGGCAGCATCAAACACTGTTACTTCAGTGCTTTACATCTGATAGCAGCAGCAGCATTTTTGGTTGTGTCCTGGGGTCTCTGAAGCTCTATCTGGCTTGCAGCCACAGCATACAAATTTGTTGCCATAGTGAACTGTTGGGTATTTTTTTTGTTTTGTTTTCTTTTGTTGTTTGGAGTTTGCTTTTTTTTTAAATACCTGGTTCCCTGTTTTCACACTAAATCAGCTGCAAAGATAGCATGTGCCACCAAACACCTTAATTAATTAATTCACTTCATTAATGTTCTAATTTTTTTTCAATGTCACCTCCTGTTGAATAACTCCCAATGCAAACAGGCAATGTTTGGTGTGCACACTTCCATATCTACAACATCTGAAGTATGTTATGAAGTGCAAAATTGCAAACAGATTCCAAAAATAATTTTAGAAACTGCTGTAAAGTGTGAAAAAAGGAGAAAAGGGTTTGCCTTTGTGAGTCTCTCCACAGAGGCTTGACAGGCAGTGGTGCCTTGACTTGGCAGGGAAATCGCCCTTGGGAACGAGTCTAGACTGAAAAAGTCTGTGGGGTGGGGTGGGGTGGGGTGGCAGGGTCACAGTGTGTGCCCTGGGGGACTGTGGTGGGGCAAAGGCTCTTGTTGAACTGAGGGAAGTGGATAAAGTCTTTGTCAGGCCAGGACTAGGTAGCAGCCCTGTTCCCCTAGTTCCATTTTTACCAGTCTGTCCCAGAATTTAGTAAAATGCACCTTAAATGAGTGAGGCCAAGCCCTTCAAACAAGTCCATCATATGCTGTTCAGAGAGGATATTTTTTGCTATTTCCCCACTGAGAGCATTTGAGTTGTAGGTTAATCTATGTTCATGGAGTCTCAGATATCATTTATTCTCCTTTCTTAGCAGCAGGCTTGGGATTTGACTTTTATTTTTGTTGTTAAATGATTTAAAATAGATATTTTAAGAAAAGTGCTGTCTGAAGGTTCTGTAAAGTCATGTTTTCTGAAATGTGAACTTAAAAATAATTTAAATGGTTTGCTTTTTACTTAAAGGTCTATCAGAACAACGAAAGCCTCTGAAAATACAGTCATTATTTGTGTAGTACAAAGGTAAATACTCCTATTTTCACTTTCACCTGTGATCAAAACTGTATATCTTAGCATTGTAAAAGTAAACACTACATTAAAAAAATGGAATTAGAATTTCCTACTGTGCTTATAATAATGTGCTGTACCAGAATTTTTACTATCCTTGGCCACAGGTTAGGGACATAAATTGTTTTTTTCATTTCTGTTTTTTACTAAAGAATCTCACTTTGTTTTATTTTCTGTTCCTCCTCGCACTCACCCCCAACCCTGCAGGCTTTCAGAGTATGTTTCAAACAACTTCTGCAACATCCTGTACAAAACTATCTCACAGATCTGTGTTTTGAACCTTTCTTAATCTGCCTCTCAATATGATTAATCTCAGCAAAAAACAGAGATAATGCTGAGTATGGAAAGTGGTGTTGAACAATTAATCAGTACAAAGTATCATCTGACCACAGAAATTTTAAAAGCAGAAGAGATTATGACATCTCTGTAAAGTACTACATATGCTATTTTCTTCCCCATCCTTTGAAAACATTACTTATAAAATAACATAAAAGTAAAAAATAAATTCTGTATATTTATTGAAATTAAATAACTGGAAGATAATTTCCTCAAAGTATAATTTGGGAATGTCCATTTCTCAGAACACATTAATTCTGAAAACCAATTCTGAGGTGTTGAAATTTCCCATTAAAAACACACTACCATCTCTACCAAAAAATACCCTAATTAAACTATTCAAGATCCAGAACTTCCTGTATAAATAAAAGCTATTGTGCCATCTGCTAAGCATGAGCAGCTTCAATCTGCCTATTGACAGAAACTTCACATGCTGGCCTTTCTTCCCAATTCCAGCCATCCATTCATGTATGATGAAGGGTCTTCTAACAGTTAGTGTAGCCAGATTATTCAGATACTTCATTTGGGAATATAGCCCAAATGTGACTTACTAGAAGGCAGTGGGTGGGCAACACTAGAAAATTCATCTTCATTCAGGCACCTTGAGCTGCCCATCTAAGATTTGGTACATTCAGATAACAAGTAATTTCTTTAAACTTCGTGCAGACTTTCAGGTGCATTTCTGACTAATGCCAGCATAAACAAGAATCCAGTACAGAAGAAGTCCAATGATCTAGCTCATTAATTGGTTTCCTTGAAGTGTCAGAGGGTTTTTTTGTTGTAAGCAGCTCATTACATGCATGAAGGAAAAGAAGATTTTGGCTTAGCCATGCCAAAGATGAAAGCTTTTGAAAAAATACAAAAACGATGTTTTATTCCTGTACCCTGTAAGGATATAGCAGTATTAGCCTCAGTGTGACATCTGGAGTACAAGTAGCAGATTGGAAATGGATTGTGAAATTTGGTCTGAGATAATTACAAAAATAATCTCTGATTTATCCTCCTTGTTTCAAAGGCACACTGATCGCGAAGAGTCATCAATATTGCCCCTGATCTCTGCTGGCTTCACAAGGGTATGTGCTGTACTCGGCTGGCTTGCTCTGACATTTCAAAATTGTCATGCAAGAAGCTCTCCAGAAGTTGGGCTGTCAGTCACCACTCGTGTCAGTGAGCCAACCTGAGAATTTTTCGTGCTGCTCGTTCTTCCATGTCCCAGTCCTGAATGTTGATATGGCACTCTTGGGGATATAAGAAGTGGGGGTCTGAGACTTCTCTACTTCATACATTTGTTTCAGATTAAATACATGATCCTTTCCTTGAAAAGCTGACATTGGCTAATTGATTAGTGGCTGTGGCAGAGCCAGAGAGCAGCTTGCAATGAACAACAGAATATGCTGTGGGAAATTTCCTCTATCAAATGCCAATTCCCGTTGTAAACAGGCTTCACACGCTGTCGAGTGCCATTAGCTATTGTTTGGAGGCACCTGAGAGGTATTGCTTTGAATCTGTTCCTTGGCAACTATTCCAGCTGAGCAGAAAAGGTGCTTATTAGTGCTTCTGTTAAGTGGGTGCCTTACTGTCTTCAGCTGACAATGGAACAAGAATGGGCCTGATTTACAGCACAATTCCAAACATTTGGGTGCGTGCTCACCAGATTCTTGCTGTCCCATCACATTCCACTTGCACCCATCTGCTTATTTCTAGTAAGGTCCCGATCCAGGAAATGCTACAGCCTGAAGATAATGGCATTTATATGAACAGAGTCATTCCAGTGGGCACAGAAGTAATTCAGCACAGGTTCCAAATTATTTATGGCTCAGAACCTTGGAGATGGGGCTAATGGCAAAGCATAGAAAAAAAATTTTATCAACTTTGATTGTGGTGGCTTACCTGTGGTAATCAGTCCTCCTGCCCAAACTATCCATGTCTGTGGGAGTTTAGTGTGAAAAAAGATTTAACATTCAGGCTCATACCTGGTAAATATGAAATGTTTTTTAAAAAGTGAGAGATACTGAGATCATTTCTATAAAAGCCCCAAGGTCAATAAAGATATATAACACAGGAATTTTATTTTCGTCTCTGTAGACAATTTGGGATATTAGCAACTGGAAAGTCATAATAATTTCACATTTTAACTACTTGAGACTCAACATTTTTTTCACTGTTATTTTAAATAAGTAGCATGAAAGCTAAAAGTGGATTTTTTAAAAATACATTGATCCTGCTGACAATCACAGAGAATAAACATGTTGGTTGAACCTCATTGCCATGAGGATCTGTCACCTTTTCAAAATCCAGTAGCTTGAAAAGTTTTGCTAGTACTGAAAAATAATCTTTTCTCATTGCTCGTGTCCCAGCATGTTCATTTTTGGCATATCTACTCCTTTTCTGGTTCTTTAGCAAGCAAAAGAAATCAGACCTTCAAATCCTTGCAGACAGGAATGTGTATTAATGAAGTTTCTAACCTTTTATTTGCAGAGATATATAGAAAATTCTAGTAGAATGGCCTGTTACAATGAGTTGATTCAGCTGGAATTTGGACAGGTGCAGGCACAGTTCAAACTAAGGTAATTTTACCAAAAACATTATCAACAAAGAATTTCCAATTTAGCCAGATCCTTAATAGAGTATTTATTTTAATGTGCAGTAGTGAATTATAGAATGTCAGTTACCTGAAGAAAATACAGTAATTGTTAAACTACAACATTATTCAGTATGGAGTTGTAATACTTTATTATCATATATAAGAAGAATTAAGTCGATAAATTTTTTTAATGCCTTTTTCTTTTTTCTCCAGGGCATGTAATTCATTATTTACAGCTTTAGAGAAAAGTCAAGAAGCCATTGAGATCACAAGTGAAGACCATGTAATACAGGTTTGTTCCATTCATAACTACAGAAAATTGCTCTCTATTTTATTTTGTCTATGATTACAGTTACTCTTTCTTACAGCACAAGAATCTAATCTAACTTAATGGTTCTAAAAGATTGAAGTGAGTTTAGCTGTAGAGTAGAATTTTCTCTGTTTAAGCTATCAGGCATAAATCAAATACATTTTAAGGGAGCTTGTGGTTTCCAAATGAATAAGGATTTACTCTCTTGTTTCTATGGTTTTTTATTGATTCTTTATCTTTATTATTCATTCCTTCTCTGCATCAAGAACGAATGCAACCACTGGCTTATGTGCATTCTTTTCCAAAAATACTGGATGCTGATTTGATGCTCTTTAAAATCTAATGGATGTTCTATTCAAATCATTGTACTTTTTCCTCTAAAATCTGATACTGTTTGATGTATCAGAATTTTTGGGCCAACTGTTTCTGAATATAATCCTCACTTAGAAATTTCTTTAAAACAGAAAAAAGAAATTGTGCTTAGTTTTGCAGTTCTGAAAACCATCATCTTTTTAAAGGAGTTAGTTCCATCCCTAGCTATGAAGCAGTGATGAGTGATTTTATTATCAGTAAAGAGCTTGAGTCTAAGCCTCTGGGAATTATAACATGCATACAAATGGTACCTTCTTGACCCAAACCCTGACAATGGCAACTTCATTGAAGGATGTGCCTTCTTCATCTCTTTTACAAAAATAGCAGAACACATCCTGAGGTTGTTTTAAATACACTTTTTTTTCAGATCAAGTTTTGTCCCTCTGCTGACAGCCCCAGAGTATGAGAGCTGAGACTTGCAGAAGTCCTGGAGCTCCAGCAGGCACAGGGAGGGGAAGGAAGGGGTTCCTTTGGGAAGGAGAACCATTAGAAGTAGAGTGGCACCTTTTCCTTTCTCTCATATTAAAGCATTGTAAGTTGCAAAGGCATTCAGATGCTGCTTGACAGGACTGTGCCTGTAACTCAGCAAGTGAGAGGCCATGGAGGGGTGGCTGTCAGTGCCAGTCTTCAGCTTTATTGGGCAAGGGCCAAAAGCTGCAGTGAAGTGCAGCATTCACTTCAGGGAGAAGCCTGCTTTATTAAATCCCACTTCTTCCACCCTGCTTGGCTGGGCTTTGCCTGGACAGGGGAATAGTGATGGCTGGCCCTTACACAGAATAAGATGAGGAATTTGCCTGTAGATATGGATAATATTCCTATGGTGTTCCACCATCCAGTTTGTGATTTTTAGGAACACTGAGGTAGGTTTGAGGTTTACTGGTTTGGGAACTGACAGAGCCAGTTTTTCAGACATTTATGTTGTCTGTCTAAACTCTGTGGATATGTGATACTCAGCTGTTTGCATAATTTTCCCTCTCTTTGCTGACATGCACACACTCTGCGCAACTATTCTAGCATGGAATTTCCTGGTTTGCTTCACAAAGAAAAAAATGTGAGCATCTCTTTCAGGAACAGTACATGCAGACATTAATTTCAGGCTGGGAAAGAGAGCTCCTGGTTAAGCAAACAAAACAAGGGAATCTGTTGTGCTTTAAGTATACTGTTGAATCAGTACGTGTTGTTCTTTTTTTATTTCACAGTATGTCAATCCTGCTTTTGAAACAATGATGGGCTATCAAATAGGGGAACTAATAGAAAAGGAATTAACAGAAGTGCCTATAAATGAAAAAAAAGCTGATTTCCTAGATACTATTAATTCCTGCATAAAGATAGGAAAGGTAAGTAATGGCATTGTATCACTTTTTTTGCTACCTGTGAAAGTTATTGTAGTCCAGCAGTGGTACTATTGTGACTAGGAGCTCCACAGACACATGGCATTTGCAACTTACTTAAAACAAGAACAGGAAGTTAAAAATTGCTCATTCTCTTTTCTTGTTTGATGGAGGTACTTGTTTTACAAAAATAAGTGACTTGCTGCGTTTCTTTATAATTTATGCTGTTCATAGCAAATGGTGTGGGAGTACCGAAGGAAAATGAGATGGATGCACATGTTATCTGGTGCTATGTAAATGAGAAAAGTACCATATTGAAGAATTCCACCATGAAATCTGGAAGCTGATTTGCAAGTTCAGAATGTAAAAATACCAAGGAGACATTTGCAATATCACTTGAAAGTGATAGGCAGTGTCAGCTGCCAGCTGCCAATCTGTTTAATTCCCTGGTGGCATGGGAGCTGTCTAATGGATTTCCATTAGAAATGTTCATGTGATGAGCTGGTTTCTGATGTCATTGAACATGGCATAGTGCCTTGTAGGGAGAAGATCCTGAGGCTGCACAGAGAGGTTTGGGAAGGGGTGTGTTTGGTGATGCTCCATGCCCAGGCTCAGGAGAGCTGGCTGGGTCATGGGGACTGTCCCTGGGAAGCAGCACAGCCTTGGCACAGAGCAGGGAGATGCCAGAGTGAATCCTGGCCCTCTGGATCTAGACAGGGGTGCAAAAGCACAAACTCAAAGTCATGGAGAGTCACGCTCTGTAGGTCAGGGTGCTGACACAGCACTCAGTGGCAAAAGCTGGGTGCAGATTCCATGTGCATTCCAAGGAGATTGTGTCACTCATTTCCATGTGCCTGTTGGAAGAGATCCCAGCAACAGACAGTAGTTTGGATTGTGGTGCTTCACACCTCTGTTGCTGACTGAAGTTATTTCAGTAAATGTGTGCAATACAGAACTGATGATTGGAGGGAGTATTTATTAAGGTATAATTCAAATGCATTAGATGTGTCAGGCTTTAAATCCACACCATCAATTCTCAAGATATAAAGTGATAAAATGTATATTATTTTAGTGAGCTGATAAAAATTTCATTAATAATGAAAATATATTTTACTCTATGAATGATAGAAATCTAAATCTAATTGATTTCCTTCCTTGTACTAATTTTAGTTCTGACTGTGTGGCTTCAACAGTGAGGGCTAATGAAATACTGCCCATTTAAACCTGTCTATCTGGAACAGCTTAAGCTGTTCTAGGTGGATGTATTCTGCTTGCAGGTGTTCTGTGTTTCCCTCTGGAACATTTTAAAATATGTTATCTATGCAACCTTACATTTGTATATTGATATAAAAATGAATTGCCAATTAAATTATTACAGGAGTCATTTGCAAGTAGAGGTCAACTCTGAGGAACAACCTTTGAAATACTTTAAGTTTTGAAATCATTTATGTCAAAATATTACAGCATTTACAGAGGTGGCTGAGTTGCCTCTGTCATTCTGACATGGTCTGTGTGTAGTTTCCAGGCTTGTTATTTCTTTATATCCTAAATTTAGAAGACTGCTTCTCACTGAAATAGGCCACATTTTGGCTATTGTAGGTTACAGCATATTAAAAAAAAAAAAAAGAAAGAAACTGTCTGCTGCTGTGATAATCTCCAGTCAACAGGTTTGACTTTTCTGTTTTAAACAAATGTGGTACTATACTAACATGGTAATAAAAATAATAGAAAGCAAGTTTTTCTGATCTTTGGAAAAATCTAAACTGCATGAAATTTATCTTGTCTTTAAATGGAATTCAGGAAGATGGACTCTTGCAGCATTTCACCTCTTGTGCTGACAAGCTTAGTGCTGTGAGCAGGTTCAATATATTCATACAGATGTTCACAGGTGTTATACTCAATAACTGGAAATTGCAAGGTACATAGGGATTTTTGGGCCAGGATGATTTTTTCTCTTAGCAAAAACCATATCTCTGAAAGTTAATTTTTTGTTACCACAGCTGGCTGTAATTTGCCAGAAGCCAATGTTATTGAAATGTTCATCTATCCATACTTGAGTTAAAACAGTTGTGCTTTTCTTCATTCTTCTGTTTCATGATTCAAATTGCATCCATTAAGATGAAATGTGCAATTCTGACTAGAATTCTTGCTGCCTCTGATCTCTGCAGTTTGCTCTTAATTTTGCCTTTTCTGAAGTGAGATGAACAGCTACTGACAAAGCAGACAAGACACACAATTCCTCTCACTCCCTGGGAGCTGTTTGCAAGGTCTTTCCAGAGGGGGTGGGAGAGCAATCACACTCTGTGACAAAGGTCTGTGGCAGCACCTTCCTAGCTCAGCCTTCAGTTCTGTGAGATGGTGTTCACGACGCCTGGTGTTTATTTTGGTTTGCTCTGTTTTCTGCAAGCAGTTTGCTGAACTTTGCTGTCTGGTGCAAGAAGCCCCAGTCTCAAAGGAAGGCTGAGCTGGGGGGTTCCTTACTGTGCCTGTGACAGTGCTCAGTGGATAGATGTGTGCCTTGGCCTCCTTCACGGAGTTTGAAACCCCAGCATTGCTTCACTCTGTAAGGAGTGACACTCTGGGGTTTGCTGGGTGTGGTGTTTGCTCTTGTTTGATCCCAGCACTCCCCACAGCAGGAACTGGTCACGGTGCTTGTGTGGTTCCAGTGCAGGCACAGCCATGGGCTTGACTGACAGCACATCTTGGGAATGGCTCTTCTCTGCTGGATTGCTGACAGAGGCTCTGGGAGAGAGCATATGGTGTTCTTAAAATACATTTAAGTGACATCCCTGGGAGAACTTCACCTACCAGCAGGAGTTTGGCTTGGACCTCCTGCTTCTCAGAATTGCGCTGACCTTTTCCCTCACACATTTCCTGCCACAGTTTCACAGGTTTTAGAAATTCACAAGTTGAAAAATCGATCTGTTGACTAAGAACACATTAGTGAATAACCTGCCTTGAAAAGGATTCGCTTTCGATGAGGGAATTATCCAATCTGTAGTTTATGACTTCACCACTTTGTGCACATCCTGGGTTTATTACCTGAGTTAGAGATCAGCTACTCATCTCCATCTCATCCTGGTTGTCAGGAAACTATTGATGTGCATACTTTTAATGATGAGGGCATTGAATTTTGTGATGCTTGCTTTATCTTCATTTGTATTCCTCAAGCAGCTCACAGAAGACATTATGCTCACTACACAGTTTGTTATGCACAGTTCTCTTCTCTGACAGATCCTCAGAAAAGCCTTTCGTATTTTTTTTTGTACAGCCTGTCACCATGCAGTTCTGTGTGGGCTGGAGTCTTTATTTGCTGGCTCCATCAACATAAATGTAAAACTATTCTCTCTGTATCTGTGTTCTGGCCTGTTTGACTGTGAAATCTGTCAGTCTCACAGAAATAAATACATATTGTGGGCCTCATGAGAGTATTTTCACATACATAAGATCTGATCTACAGTTTGTTGAACTCAACTGAAACACAGCAATTGGCCTGAGCAGTTTGTGTTAAGTGAACATGCAAGATGGATTCAATTATTCATTAATCACTTGGTATTTAGTAAATGCCCAGCTCAAAATATGCATCTGTCAAAGAAGACCACCAACAGCTATTCTAGGGATGGAAACACAGGCAATCCTAAAACCAGAGTGCTTTTAGAGGGGAGGCAGAATCCAGGAGCTATTCTGCTGGGCTCTCTTCTGCTTTAAAAGAAACAGAATAAATCTCTGCTGCATTTGAGAGTAAACTGACAGTATGGAAAGTAAATGTGCTGGGATACCAAAGCACTTTTAGTCACAGATACATTTAATGTTAGCCAGCGATAAGACACCCAGCCATGCAGGAGAGATGGTGTATCCAGCAGGGAAGGTGATCAGGATGGTGTAACAACTTTGCAGTGACCTTCCTGTCCTGATCCTGGGGGGGAGAGGCTGGTCTGAGCTCCTGCTCCCACGGGGCTCTTTGCCAGCTCTCCCCAAAATGCAGCACCCTTGAGGTAGGATGGGGAAGAGAAGGCAGCTAATCCCACAGCTCCTGAGGTCCTACTGTTGTCATCAGAGAATTCCCAGTCTGCTCCTCTGGAAGTGTCCATGCATTGGCAGCAACACAGTGACCTGCGGGTTACTTACAGGGGAGAAATCTGAGGGTTTGAGCACACTTTAACCAGTCCTGCCTGGTTCTGTATTGTGAGACGGCTTTCAGTGAAAGAAGGTATGAAGCTACAGCTTCTGTTCATGTTTTATCTGAACTTCCTTGCACTTCAATTATTTTTTTCAGGAATGGCAAGGAATGTACTATGCGAAAAAGAAAAATGGAGATAGCATACAACAAAATGTGAAGATACTACCTGTCATTGGACAGGGAGGGTAAGTGTAAAAGCTAAAGTCATGATTCGTGTCTGAATGAAGGCTCAGTTTAGAGTTCAGTTGCCTTCAGCAGGTATTGGATTATCCTGCTACTGAGTATAATTGAAGCTTATGCAAGGAAAGGTGCCTCAGACCTCTGCGCTTAATTCCTCGGGGCAAAATCAACTTTAAATGCTGTCTCTAGGGAAAGTGAAATTCTCCTAATTCTCCCCCAAAAGCAGCCAGAGATGCAGATGTGCTCACGTGTGACTTTGACTCTTCTAATTCTCCCTGAAGTGCAAGTGCACCCTCCTGTCTTTCTGTGCTTCATGCTGGTGTCACCAGGACCTACATCCTGTTTCACTGAGCACCTCTACTGTGTCCTTCCATGCTCCCTTTTCTGTGCTCCTTTCATGGCTATTGCTTATGGGATGAGCACTGTGTGCTTTGATCATGGGCAAGATTCAAGCATGTCTAGATTTTTATGCAACTTCCACTTGGTCCCCAAATCGAGCCTTTGGAGCACCCAAGTATCCGCACTGAATTAGAGCAGCAGTTTGGATGGGAATTAACACACTGTTTTTTGCCTACAGAAAGATTAGACACTATGTGTCAATTAGTAGACTGTGCAATGACAACAATAAGGTAAGTGAAAACAGTGCTATGCTCACTTTAGTTTGAGCCCTAAGTGTAACAAACTAATGGCAAATTTCCGACTAACTGGATTTCTCATACTGAATTGTAGGTGGAGAAGACATGTGAATGTATTCAGGCTGAATCTCAGACAGGTATGACACGTCTCTTCTGTCCCAAGAAGTGGAGAACATACCTGGGGAGAGATTAAAGGCCACTGTTAGGGATTTGACTGAAAAAACAGCTTCACAAAACAGTCCTATTTACCTAGTGATAAGCTGGGAATCCAGCTCAAAAGGCTGGAAAGTAAATACCAGCCCCCTCTCTACCTGCCTCACTTACTTTAGAGGTGGCATAAAGCAACCCACCTTTGAAAACGCTGCCACAGGGTCCCAGGTTGGTATCATGGCATTGCTGGAATCTGCCACAATCCAGTTGTAGGTGGTGGATCCCTATGACAGAACTAGAAATGAAGATGCTGTCGTGTCATCGTGTTGTTGTGGCTGCTCTGCAGCACTTAGCACCTGGTCTGCATTGCTTTGAGCTGCATTGTGGGGAATTTGCATGTGGTTGGAAATGAGGATGACCAACACTGTGATCCAGCCTCATCCCATATATCAGCCCTTCAGTCAGGACATCCTTGGCATCCATGCTGCAGGTACTTGTTAACTGTAGTCTTAGCACAGGCTGAATCTTGGAGTGGCCCATCTGTTCCTGGCAGTGGTTACCTGAGTGAACTCAGGCATGCTGCACAAGTTGTGTTCACAACTGCAGTTGTGCCACAGTGGCAAGAGAGGAGCTTTTCTCTCCACATGGTTTCCTTCTGCACTGACATTTAGGCATGTTCTGCCTGAGACCTTGACTGGGTTCACAACAGTGTAACAGAGCAAGAGCTTTAAAAGACACTTTGATCAGCTCTCATCTGCTGAAGCGCTGAGGTCAATGCCACTCAGCTGCTGCCAGGCTTTTCGGAGCTTCAGTTCCTTTAACATACATCTTAGGCAAAACTTTGTGTCATTATGCAATATCATTTTCTTCACAGATAGTCAGACTTGCAGACACAAAGACATGAGGAAAGGATCCCTGGATGTCAGATCCACAACATCTCGTGGGAGTGATGGTATGTGAAAGAACTCATCGTGTTGGGTCTGGCTGAGTTGGAGTTGTCATGCAAACCCAATACACAAATGATTACATTTCTTACTTCTTCACTGGATAAAGATATGAAGATATTTTTTTCTTAATTTTGTTTTCTTTCACTGTGTTGTATTTTGCTCCGTTAGATCATCCCAAACTTAGAGATATATAGACTTAGATAGATGAGTCACATACTCAAACCTGTTGCTGACACTTACATCCTTTTGTTAAATCATATCACAGTCTAGGCAGCATACACTAGTGAAGCATGTCTGTGGCAGTGAGAATACAGTCATGTTCCAGTATAGCAAATATAGCATTGACTCTTCTTTTTAACAATTCAGCACAATGAGTGACAGAGATGTGTCTACAGGTAGCACAGTATCCAGAGAAATCTCATCTTGACCTTTTCCCTGCAGGACCAAAATTGCTAACCGATAATAAAACACTTGTTTTTAAATTTCCAATGATTAATAGGCCAGAACCACTGCTGTTTTTATTTGGCACAGGAACTCACTTCAAAAGAGCTTCAGTGATTTACCTCAGCTTGGAATCTGACTCATTATGACTTGTCATGTTACATCAGGCAGCAAGAGTAGATACATCCTGTAATAATCTGAATTCGGTGGTTACCTGCCTGTGCCTGCCAGTTTATACACACACATCTGTTAGTCTTTTAACTGAGTTTGTAACTGAATATTTTAATTAGTTAAAATAATAAAGCAAAGCCATGATTTTGCCGGGCTGTTACAGCCACTTATCTCTAATCAGGGACATCATGGTTCAGCCAGCATCTCTTTGCACTTGTGCATTCTGCAGTAGATTGCCTCTGAAAGGCACAGCAGGGTAAGCAGTGCAGAAAAGGCCTCGGGAGTTGCTGGCTGACCCTCCCGTGGGGCCTTGTTCTGCAGTCAGGGTACAAACTCTGCTCTGTTCTGCACACAGGCAGCTCCCAGCGGCGCCGCTCCTCCATGGCCAGGGTCCATTCCATGACTATCGAGGCTCCCATCACCAAGGTAATGTCACAGCTGTGCACTGGGGCACGAGCCTCTGGTGCAGCTCCTTCCCCTGTTCCACCTGCCCACTGCTGTAGCTTCAGAAAGGCAGATCTCCCAAACCTGCTTGGCAGAGGGTCATGCATGGGGTCAGCCATCACTTGATCCTTTTTAAGGAGGACATACTGGAGTTCGTCCTTCTTACTTATGCACTGTCAGCTGCTTTCTGAAACCATTCAAGGATGTGTCAAAAATCAGCTCTTTATCAAATTGTGAGAGGCAAGTGGGAGAAAGTTGCATTAAATCCATTCAGATACATTCTTAGGCTGTGCCTTGGGGGGAAAAGTCATTAATAAGATTGCTGTCTTTAAGGCCACGATCTTGTTCCCAGAGTCAGTAGCAAACATCAGCATTTCAGTAACATCCCGTTCATTTTGATTTTCCCCCATGCAGATTAAAGTTTTAGATCTTGTTATTTTCCTGAGTTTTCCATTGTAATTAATTAATTAATTAATGTGGTTTTTTTAAAATCACTTCTAAGTTCACAATTTGTCTGATGCTACCTTAGGTAATAAACATCATCAATGCTGCACAAGAGAGCAGTCCCATGCCAGTTGCAGAAGCTTTAGACCGGGCTTTGGAGATTTTAAGAACCACTGAATTGTACTCTCCACAACTGGGGACAAAAGATGAAGATCCACATACAAGTGACCTTGTTGGAGGGTTAATGACAGTAAGTACTTACTGCCACAAACAGCTCTTGATTAATGTTTGCTGCCTGATTTTCCCAGTTACTTGATCTTTATCATCTGCCGTGTGCTCTACCACTACAATGCCAAATTTTCAAGAAAAACTGCATGTGTCTTTTTGTTGATTTTCTCCCCCCACTTGAATAAAGTAGCTCTGAAAATAGGAAGAAAATTGACCAGCCCCTTTAAAACATTAGTTTAGCTAGAAATGGAAAGTAAAAACAAATTCTTTTTTTAATGTGATTCATTTGAGTAAGGTATAGAGGGAGAGGAAGAAAGAAAGAGAATCAGATATTTGTATTTTTTAATGAGGTTTAGAATGACATGGTTTTGGGGTGCTTTTTAGTCTATCAAAAGAATGTGTTTTCAAAAGAGTGCAAAATACATATTTTTGTTGCTGTTTCTTGGATTATATTTGTACCTGTAGCATAGTACCCAAAGTTGAACAAAGGGCACATAGCAAAGCAAGAGCTGAACCCAAACCTTCAGAGCCTGGAGTCTGACCCTCCTGATGGTAACAGATGAGTTTAGATGAATGTTACCTGTGCCCTAAGGATATATATGTGTTCTCATTAGTCTGCAGGTTGCCTAGGAAAGGCTACATCAGGAAAGAGCCTGACGGTGTTTTGGATGCAAGAAGGTTCACAAAATGTGAGCTGTTCAGAGATGTCTCTGGGCTACTGTAATTTCCTGGTGGAACTATCACAACACCTTTGCAGTAGCTATCAGAATCTTCCAATAGTTTATGTGTATTTTTACCTTTAAAAATACCACAGCAAATATCTAACCAGGAGAAACACGTGGGAGACTCCAAGAATTCCAGGAGAAGACCTGAATGGTTCACATTAGGTTGTATTTACTAACTGAGAAGACAAAATTTATTGCTACCTTAACTATAAAAATATAGGAAGAGTATTGACACATATAATCATTAGTCTTAAGTGAATCTTTTATCTTGCTGAATACATAAGTGTCCATAGACTCAATAATTTTTTCCTTTTTGTGGATTGTTGATTCTTACATGGATTTGTATTCTGATTGTACCTGGTCCACCAACATGAAGATACCAATACTGCAAAATAGAAAATCTTGACTAAAAATAAACCCAAGGCTCTTTTATGGACCAATAAGAAAAGCTGAGAAAATTAATTTCAGAGCATATGGCATGGTATAAGTTTTAAAGTTATTGGAGAGAAACATTTTTCCATCAAAGGGTGGAAATTATATTGTGAATTATATTGTTCCATTTGCATTCAGAAGTTATGTCTGAGAAGGAAACAAGTAATATGTTATTGGATTTGAACTCTCAAGCAGGAAGGGCATTTGAAGTTCAAAGATAGATTTACCAGATACAATTACACCTGCTGTTTCAACTCTTAAAGACTAATCTTTGATTCTAAATGATAGGCAGCATCTGGTGACCTAAATATTTGTGTCATAGCAGTTTGATTGAACAGCCACTGTTGTACTCCCTTTCCTTTTAAATCACAAAACTCCAGACTCATTTACTCACAAATGTGAAAATAAAATTAGATATAACAGTTCTTTTAAGAGCAGGTATTCCATGTTCAGATAGAGGATCCACATTTACTTCTGCTATACTTGACATGAATAACATTTTTAGTAAGGTGCATTCAGAAATACTTTTTTTAAACACTGTTTTTTTTTTTTTACATCATGCACTAAACATGAGCTAACAGCTGTAACCTCAAAAGAGCAAGCAGGATTTGGGCCACAGCATTTAGAATTATAAAACATAAAGTAAATATTAAATACATAATTCTGTTAGTTTTAATCCATCATCTCAGTGTTCACATCCAGGCATCATGCCAGAATTAAGTCTAGGAGGCACTGAACTGAAGAATAAACAAGTATACATTCTGTGTGCTAGAAAAGGAGCCTCAGAGTAATGTGTTCTTCTGCAGTCATGATATTCCTATGCTGCTGAGGTGACTGGATCTGCCACTACCAGGGCAGGAGAGCAGGGAAATGTCTCCATCCACTCTCTCCCACCGCCACCTTTGCCTGTTGGTGGGAAGTGTGGGCTCACCATGTCTGCTTTGAGGCACGGACACACAACTGGTGTGCATGTTGGCCAGACAGAGACAGATGTGTGGCTGCAATTCTAGGCCTCCATCTGCACCTGAGAAACCTGAGTTTTTACCTATCTGAGTCCATATTGTATCCCCTAGCCTGCAGTTCCTCATCTGTCACGAGCTATGTGTAAACCAGGCGAATCTGAACAGTACAAGGAGGGAGAGGCAGCTCTGATGACTGTGACAGGCTGCAGTCAGGCCTCTCTGAAGTTGTTGTGCTTCTGCTTGGTGTCATCATCTCCTCCACCTATTGTGCAATACCCCCCATTTAACTTGCATCTTTCATTTAACAGGATGGTTTGCGAAGATTATCAGGGAATGAATACATATTGTCAGCAAAACGTAAGTTTTAATTTGGCAGCTACTGAGATACTAACACATGTTCAGAAATTTAAGAAACAGGGGAAGTGGGATTAGATGTCCTTTTTTATGAGCATTTTTTTTGTTTGGGCTTTTTTTTATCTATAAGCATTTTTCTGCAACATTACCGAGCTGGGTGTTACTACAGAAGAGAAAGCATGGTCATTCAGTAAAATTGTATCTCATTATTAAATATGCTACTTAATATACTGTTAATAAATACATATAGTAATAACTGTATTCCTCAAAAGAAACTCATCAGGTTGCTGGCAGTCTGAGCTCTCCAATCTCCCTCAATGACATCCCCCCACGGATAACACAGGCAATGGAAAATGAGGAACAGTGGGATTTTGATATCTTTGAACTTGAGGCTGCCACCCATAAAAGGTCAGTAAATGGAAGAGCTCATAAACTGAAGTTGCTGAAAAGTGACTTAAATGTCATCCTGTAATCAGATCCTTAAGTTCTCTACCTGTGCTTTTAAAACTGAATAAATTTTATTTTCAATGTCAGATGTTTGGCATTTACTCATTGTCCTTTCTAGTTGTGTATACATCTTAAATACCTTCTGTTTCATCATGCACTATTTCCTGCAAATTCCCAGTGGATATAAGTGAAGATTATTTATCTTTGGTATGGTATAACAACAATACAGCATAATTTTTAAAGACTTCCTTTATTCAGTAATAGAAAAGTTATACAAATCAAATTATTTTCTTGTGGGGATTCAAATTCCTATTATGGCAAACTAAACACAGAGTCAACATGCTGGTCTTGATTTGATCAGTTGATACAGATCAGGTTTTATTTTCCTTCCATTTGATTGGGTAAGTTTTATTCCTGAACAGTTCCAATACAGCTTTTCAGCAGAATTCCCACTACTTCTCTCTGGGATTAGAGGAAGGTCTTTATTCTAAAATCTTGGCAGGTTACATTTTATGTATAAGCTTAACTGAAGAATATTTACTGATAAAAAGCAGGGCATGCCAATTTCCATCACAGAAGTTTTCTAAAGCAGAGCAGCAGCTTTGATAGACTGTACTTCATTAGTAGCAAAGGCTCCCCCTAAGACTGCAAATTGTTCTTTCTGTTTAAATCCTTGGGTTTATTTTCTGATGCTTATCAAAAGTTCCTCTTTTGGGTCTAGTTTCATGTATCATGCTTTGTCTTAAGTAAAAGCTTTTGTCAGACACTAATTTGAAGGCCAGATCCTGCAATGAATTGACTATCTTAAACCCTTTGTCAAAAGCCCAGATCTGTAAGAGCTTTGAAAGTTATTCAAAACTAAAGTCTAAGAAAGATATCAGGCACTTAGTTAACAAATATGCACTTCATTTTTGTACTGTGGTTTTATGAGCCAAAAAGGTACAAAACCCCCTAGGGTTTTATTCTTCTTTAAAATGATTTTATTTCAAATGAAGATATTTACATCCACTTGCTTTATGTTTTCTTTCTTTGCCGCATTTTGATTTCTGATGAAGTAATACAGATAAGTAATTAAAAAGAAAAATGTAAAAATACAGTCAGTCTGTGTGATTTACAACATTTAATGGGTACATTGCAGCAACTTAATTAATTATCCCAGCCAACATGCATGAGATCACCAGATAAGTCTCTCTGTTCTTACTCATCTGGAGAGACCACAGAGAGACAAAGGAGGTACTTTGTCGCCTGTACTTTTATTAAGGGTAGTATAATTATGATTGCTTCCTACTGTGTTTAAATAATGGCAGTTCATTTGTTAATAGAAGTAAAGTGACTTTCAGTGACTCACAAGTAGGAATATATTGCTAGCATTGCCTTTAGTCCAAGCAGACATATGGTAATAAAGCCTGGATAATTAATTAAATGTTAGCACATTAC
Source organism: Polioptila caerulea (assembly GCA_013397295.1). Lineage (NCBI taxonomy): Eukaryota > Metazoa > Chordata > Aves > Passeriformes > Certhiidae > Polioptila > Polioptila caerulea. The sequence continues at coordinate 288,052 of VYXF01012269.1, read as the reverse complement.
AGTTCCCTGACAGAGAAACCTGGAGACACCTTTGTCTGACACTGGGGGGATTAAGGGGAATTTGACTTTATGTATGTTACAATTCTAGCATATGACACAGTAATTCTGTAATGAGTCCTTGTACATCATTTCACGTGTCATTAGCTAAACATGCTGTGTGGATTCATACTGTTTATGCTCTACAATATTCTTTCACCTACATTCATTTTAAAACTTTCTGTTTATTATTCTTCACAGGCCTTTGGTTTATCTGGGTCTCAAAATATTTGCTCGCTTTGGAATCTGTGAATTTCTAAACTGTTCAGAATCCACTCTGAGGTCATGGTTACAAGTTATTGAGGCTAACTACCATTCCTCCAACTCCTACCATAATTCTACTCATTCAGCAGATGTACTACATGCTACTGCTTACTTCTTGTCTAAAGAAAGAGTAAAGGTGAGTCCACATTTATGAGAAACAGTGTAGGAGGGAAATACAGATGCAGGCAAAGAAGGATCTCTCAGAAACAGATTCAAAAGCCAGATTCTGCCTAGTGCCAACCAGTTTGGTAACTCTGAGGTCAGAGAACTGAGCTGCTTTGCTCAGTTAGGATCTCTCTTACTGTATTTGTAGAAGGATGGATTCTAATACTACAGAATTGAACAATTCTTGATGGGAGAATAAGAAAACCTTCTTCATATAGTTATACCTTCTCAGATAGGTAATTATGACATAATTACTTTTGTGATGATACATGCCAAATACAGACTTAATGTGCTAAATTGCCATCTCTTATGCCTTGTGATGGTCATTTTGCAAAAGACTCCCAGGACAATATAGGCCATAAAGCAGACTATATCACCCACTGGAGATGATTCCCTGAGGCTTATAGAGACTGCCTTGGAGGAGAGTACTGAAAAAAAATTACTTGTCAGTACCATAACACCCACTGGGGTATTAGAGCTACTGACAATCAGAATAAATCAGAGCAACTTTTGTTCTCACACGCCCTGACGGGAGAAGGGGAATAAAGCAGTGCTTGGTGTGTGTGCAGTAGAGTGGTGGGACATATTCGAGTCACAGTCTAGGGTAGAAATTCTGAACTGGCCTGTCTAAGGATAGTGCCAGTGATGGGCACCTGGCTGAGAAATTTGTGACTGTAAACAAGCTTCTGACAGTTCATTAAACTCCAGTAATTCCGTTACCTTGGAGCTGCAGTTCATTAGTGTGCTCTCCAGAGGCTGATTTACAAATACTATATGCCAAGTGGGGATAGAACATCACTGGATTTTTTCAGCCCCTGGTTTATCAGAGGTTTAGCTGGTCTTCCCAAGAATATCTATGAAAAACAGACGAGATCTGGATCCATTTCAATGCCACAGAAGCATGACTGCCTCCTCTTTTTCCAGAATGTTATTTCCATTCCTCTGTAGGCATAGGAAGAGACAAAAGTGTTGCAGCAGCAGAAGAAGCAGAATCAAAGTTCAGAACTCTCTCTTTATCTCTTCAAAGTTATAGCCCAGTTGCTTTTGTGTTGCCCAGAGTGCAACTTAATCTAAGCACAGAAAGCCCAATTCTGCCGTTGAAATTCATGCTGAGAGTATTTTTTTTTTTGTAATTTGAACTCAGTTCAACTTGTCTAGGAAAATTTTCTGGCTCCCAAATTGAAGCTATATTCTCAGAATCGTTTCCACTTCTGTGCCATGGGAGTTAAGATAACAAAGTTAGAATCCTTGACTTGATGTTGAGTATAAAAGCATTGCAAATCCCAGTGAAATAAGTGTCAGGTAGACTGCTGTGGTCCTCCAGGTCAGGTATTCTCGTGTTTCTGGCCATTTCCCATCTGCACAGGTCTTTCTCAGCCAGACTGAATGCTGGTCAGTGTGTCCCTCTGAGGAGAGCCTGTTCTCAAATCCCTCCCTCCTAACTTCATACCGCAAAAATAGAATCCCATGAGCAGCAGCTGAAAGAAAGAACGAAGAAGCTAACACACAGCAGAGAGTATTTCAGACAATGCTAAATATGAACTAGAGCAGAATATGCTAAATATGAACTAGAAAGAATTATTTGCCTTCTCGTGTTCTCCTCAAGACTCTCTTGACAGTCCTCAAGGAATAATATCCCTGCTCCTGCAAAGTCAAGTCATTGCATAATTTCAGGAGGTGTAAAGATGGGCAGGGTTTATCTTTTCACCTACCCAGTGTAACTATTCTAAATGGTAGTAGAGGGCCCATAGAGAATTTGGACCTCAAATTAAAGCAAATTGGAATTAAAATTATCTGCCCTGCTCCCAGATTCAAATGGGAATATTTTTGCTCTTGTGTTTCTTTCATTTTATTAAAATTTTTAATATAATTGCTTTGTATCTGTGGTCCTTCACAATTTCCAGTATAAACACAGCACAAGGACTAGTTTCCAAATGTATATGAAATATTTCTGAGATGCTTAGTTCTTCTTCTCCTTTATGGTATTAATAAATTATTAACATTTAAGTGTAAAATATTAAGAGTCAAATAGTTTTGTATTTCATGACAGGATAGATAAAAAGAGACATAAAGCAATGCCCATTGCAAGTAGACATAAAACATGGAGTGCAGCATGCTACCAGAATGAGAGTGTGATACATAAAGTACAGAACATGTGTCATGTAATTTATCCATGGATGCAAAATTTCAAATATTCTCCGTAGAATATGGATTAGCTGTAACCCCAGGACAGTGTTATTAAAGAACTGGATGTATTGATAACATTGCTTTCAAATTGTAAACCTAACCAGCACATCAGTGGAACACAATTAGGACACATTAAATTGCCAAAGGCTGTTAAGGGATCTGGTGGTAATAGAATGATTTTTAGCAGTATTGGTCTTTTTTCCAAGCCAAGTACCTTAACTCCAAGGGAAGGTGGTTTCAGTGTTGCTAGAGAACACAAACTTATTTATTACTTTACATTTGTTTAATTTGATGTGCTGTGATGAAGGTGTGGTAACACAAACTTATTTATTACTTTACATTTGTTTAATTTGATGTGCTGTGACAAAGGTGTGGTTAAGGCAAAATACAAGAGGTACAAAATGGCCAAAAAAGTCATGCAACATTAATGGGAGCTTATAATGAATTTTCCATTGCTCTGTGTAGAACATCTGACCCTTACTGATCTCCAGAGTTTTGGCTTTTATTCCTCAGCAACTTGGCTTAATCTTATGGACAGAATAGGGTTTCTAATGAGTCTGCCAGGAAAACTAAGCACCCTTCTATTTTCAGCAAACTCTGGATCCGATTGATGAGGTTGCTGCGCTCATTGCTGCCACGGTCCATGATGTGGATCACCCAGGAAGAACAAATTCTTTCCTGTGCAATGCTGGCAGCGAGCTGGCAATCCTCTACAACGACACGGCCGTGCTGGAGAGCCATCACGCTGCCCTGGCTTTCCAGCTCACCACCAGGGATGGCAAATGCAATATATTTAAAAACATGGAGAGGTAAGCTTAACCCCCAGGGTCCTTGCCTGCCCACTAACATCTCTAGTTTCTTTCTGTGTAACGTAAGGCAAACAAGAATCCTAGAGAAGGGCAGTGCCTGGTGGATAACTGTCCATGGCCCCTGTGAAATTTGCTTCTGAAAGAGTACAATGCTTCTGTCTCTCCTGCAAAGACTTCTGAGTAATTCCCCACTGTCAATTTCTCCTGTCCATAAAAGGCAGATCCTATCGAAGGAACTTAGTGTAAATCTTAATGTCAGCAAGTCTAAAAGAGTTATTTTGTGTCATTAAATAGCAGAGAACAAGCTATGGCTGAGTGGGTAAAGAAAAAGGAGAGAAAGAGCTACAGAGCATGAGTCAAAAATAAAATACCTTGTTGCAGTGTGAAGGATAATGAAGGACCTGTTGCTCTTGCAGCCTCGGAGAAGCAAACATTTAGGTCAAGGCTGTGACCTTTGCCTCGGTTCTCTCAAGATACAGCAGAAAAATATTGCTGAAAACTTGACTGGAGAGTGAGCCACATCTGAGTGTCTGTGCTAAAAGCTTTGGGAGCGTGTGGGTGTGGCATGTCCTAGCAGCCTCCTAAGCAGCTGGTGCCTCTGCCCAGCTCTGGTACTGTTTCTCCTAGAGATCCAGTCATGCCTGGAGCACATATGTCTCTATGCACCAAAGGTATTCCATCTAACAGAGATGCAGCTGCCCAAGCCTTTATTGCTGTTCTTTCTTCTCTCTCAAACAGGAATGGTGTGTTGCATTTTTGTTAGACTTGTTTTAGCAACCAGCCCTTTGTGACCCAGCCAGCATTCTTAATTGTTTCCTTCTTTGAACAGGAATGAGTATCGAACCCTTCGCCAAGTCATTATTGACATGGTCTTAGCAACAGAAATGACAAAGCACTTTGAGCATGTCAACAAGTTTGTCAACAGCATTAATAAACCCTTGGCAGCGCTAGAAGAAAATGGGGTAAGCAACACTGCAAGTCCTCCTCAAAATGCCTAGGCAGGGACTGGGAACCCTTGGCAGTAGGAAATTCCCACATGGTGTCCTGAGAAGGTTTATCAGAAATGTGGAGAAAGAGAGGCTGGAGATTTTTCTTTCACCTCTAGGTTTGAATTCCCTTCTGCTTAACATGGTTGTCACTCATTTTGAGGGTGAGTGGGACTCGCTTGGGTCCTATTAATATCACAGTGCTGTGATGTCATACTTGGAACCAGGACCCTGGGCTGTATGTTTTCATGAAAAAATGCCATTTTGATTAACCCCATCACTCCCATGGACAGAGTGGCAAGACTGGGCATTGCTGTTGGCCGTTTCTGCAATGGAGACAAAGTTTGCTCCAAAGCAGTGGCTGAATTACATCCCTCTCAAGGGGCCATGCTGGGGGTGCAGCATAAGGGCAGGTCTGTGGGCTGGCATGTGGTGCATTCTCTGGGAATAAGGGTCCTCAGCCTCCAGTGCTGCCTGGCAGCATTCATGGGGTTTCTGTCTGCTTTCTTTTTTAATCTTTGAAACAGATGATTGTGACATTATGTATCATATAGACATAATCAATAGCCATCTGGAACTCCATGGACACAAAGAAATTGCCTGTTAAGAACTCTTTCTGAAAAACCACACCAGCTTCAATAACAGCTTCAACCAGCAGTTTTGTTGTCAGTAAGAGCAGTGTATAATTTTGTTGGAATGATTTTTGCAAAGAGAAGACTTGCAGAAATGCCCATGATAAAGTTTGCATTGGTGGCAACGTCATGTAGGAGCCATAATGGTTTTCTACATTTTCTTACTATGTTTTGTAGAAAGCCACATTTATGACTGTTGTGTGTAATGGGGGAAAGCAGTCTTTTTATTATCTAAGAGTGGGAGAGAAACAGGTCTTGTTCCTTCACCCATGAGAACTTGCCTCGAGCTTAATTGGAGAATTGTACCTTTGTCCACAGGAGTACAGGCTCGAGTAAGTTTTGTTCTTGGCACTCAGTAATGCTAACGGGAACTCTGTGAACGTGGGGCCAGAGTCCCAGTAGGACACTGGTTGTACTAAATAAATTAGAAGAAAGGATATTAAGTTCCCAGCTGGACAGCCTCTCTGGATGAGCATAGAAGCATCAGTGCAGGAGGAGGACAAGGGAGCTGCAGCTGGGTGTAGTGCACTGCCTTGGCTCTGAGGAGTGTGTAACTCTGTAGTGCTCCTGGTCCTGCTGAAGGGCTCTGCACTGGCCTGGCTTGGTGTGCACAGCCCCCCCTCCCAGCCCCATGGGTTGGGATGCAGCAGTTGTCTGAGCAGCAGCATCCATCCAAAGAGCCAAACTCCTCTTTCTGCCTGTTACAGAGAGCTGAACAGCTGGTGCTGCTGAAGAACAGGGTTTGGACCTGTACAGCCAGAGAGTAAAAACACAAACAGGGACATAGAGAAATGAAACAAAAGTTTAGTTCTACCCTTAAGCCCCAGCGACTGCAGGGAAATTATCTGCTCCACAAGGCATTTGTGATTCACAGCAAATCGTGCCCAAGGATGGGAAGAAAGACAAAGAATATTTAATTTCTATTGAAAATAAGGTGCAAAGTGTTTCCCTTCTTTCAGCCTGGAGTTTCAATTTGGCAAGTTCCTGTTAAAAGGCCTGTAATGTGTGAGTGGGTAAAGCAAATTACTTACTGTGCTGAGCAGAGCAATGCTGTCAGCCCCTCTCTCAAGTCAGTTGTCCCTCTGGCTGCAGCAGCAGTGTGTGTTTTCTGGCTTTCCAGTCATGGGGGTGACTCAGTGGAGTGTTAGTGGGCTGAGCTGCCAACCGCCTGTTCCAAATGGGACAGTTCCACTTCTTTTTTTATTTATTTATTATTTTTATACAAATTTGTTCAAAGAGCCATGCTGAGAAGCTGCTCTGTTTCCTTTCTGCTTTTGTTTCATAAACTGAAAAAAAATCCTTTCCAGCTCCAGCATCCTTTATCCTCCCATTTCCCCTCATGATGTCACTTAAGCTATGACAGGAAGCCAACATCTGACATGCAGAGACACCTCTGCACTCTGAGCAGGATGCTGGGACTAAGCACAGTTAACACATTTTATTCCCAAGACATCTGCATCCAGCAGGTAGAGCTGTGCCTCTGGTTTGAACAGATGTCAGAGGTGAACACCCTTTCTTGATTCCTGGTGGTTTACCTACTAGGATATTCTCTACTATCCATAACTGAACAATCTCTATAATTTTCCATACCTAATTTCCATACTTGTGTTTCTGAAGCTTCCATCACTTTATGTTGGCTTTCTCATATATAATTTTTCCATGCATTTGGAGGTGAATACATCTCACTTTGTTTCTTCTGTTTTCCCTTCCACATACCTAAAAATTAGAGAAAATAATAGGTTTGGGCATCTCATTTNAGTTTTCCCTTCCACATACCTAAAAATGAGAGAAAATAATTGGTCTGGGCATCTCATTTTGGTGAGAATTGTGGAGCGGGTATTTCTGAGCTATTTCTATACTATAAAATAATTTTTTTATTACTGTCAGTTTCTTCCTTTAGGAAGAACTTTCTTCCCCACAAGAATTCTCTTCTCAAAAATGTCATGGTTATTCTGACCTAATAAAAGGTCAGAATGTTTCTGCTGCTTTGCATCTCCCTCTTTGTACAAAACACTGCAGTTAATGCACTGGCAGCACATTATTATTATCATTATTGTTTATTATTTCTTCCCTGCTCTGACTGTAGAGCAAGACCTTGTTAGGTGCCAGTGAAGTCTTGTATGTACCTTGCTTCAAAGAGTTTCTATTCTGAGTAGACAGCGTTGTAAACTCCTGTACCCATCCATCCTTAAAGAGTCCAGCAACAAGGGAAGGGAATGAGGAACATGCCTGGGAGGCAGTGTGGGATCTGACTCTGAATAGTAGCAGTGCTGTCAGAATGATTGATACACTGATGAGGTTTGTGTGCCAAGGATGACTCTGCATCTTGGGTCAGTCCCTCTTTTCAAACCAACTACTCCACTCTTAATGTGCAAGTCCTATATGGTCCTCATCACTGTGTTTGTAGTGATGAATTGATCCTCTCCACACTTTTGAGAAGGGAGATAAGAAATAGAGGGATTAGATGACTTGCCCAAAGATGCACAAGAGATCTGTCACAAAAACAGTGACTGAATCCAGAAATGGAAGTTTAGTGTTAGCTCAGTGCTGTGGCTAACTTTCATAATCCACCTATAAATCCAGTTAGACATCAAATCTGGTAGCCAGTGGCAGGACTGAGCCCTGTAGGATGTGCTGAAAGCATTCCCAAAGCACAAAAGCTTTTGAGTTAGTGCATGGAGATCTTGCTAATGGATTTTTTTTTTAATTCTTAAATGTTACAGAATAATGGTGATGGAGAATCAATCAAAACTGTTCTCAGGTCTCCTGAAAACCGTATCCTTATCAAACGCATGTTGATAAAGTGTGCTGACATTTCCAATCCATGCAGACCCAGAGAACAGTGCATAGAATGGGCAGGACGCATCTCTGAGGAGTACTTTGCACAGGTAAGGCAGCTGAAACAGGCTGCTGGAACTGCAGGTGAGCATCTCTTACAAAGGGAGGAGAAGGGTGCCAGTGTCACAAAATATCTCAGGCTGCATTACGTAATGTGGAAAATAATAACCTTTTTATTTTAAATGATGGGTATTATTCATGCCAACACACAACTAGATGCCTTCAGAGAGATGAAAGTTGACAACTTCTTATGTACAGTTTTTTAAAAAATTAAAGCCTTTAAGTTGTTCAGTTTGGAACTGGACTTTCTGAGCCTTGTCTGCAAATGCACTCCCATCACATGAGATCACATCACAAGGATGCCTTCTGTACCCACATGCTGGCTTTGTCTCAGGATCATCAGGTTCTAGTGTTTGGATGGGAGCAGCACTCACTCCAAGAAATGCTGTATGCCCTTAGCATGCTGCGCTGAAGAAAGGTTTTAGGAAGATGTGGAAAAGGAGAGGGCAGTCCCTTTATTATTACAGATGATAGATAGACCAAACACTGCAGTTGGAACTTGGCACCCCAAGCAAGGGGCAGGGGAATTAAAAAGGTACTTTGCCATGTCTGAGTGGGATCACTGCTTCCATCAGAGCTTGAAAATGGCTGAACTGCTCTTAGGACCAAAGCATTCCTAACTTGGTAGTATGTGAAATTTCTTAGCATCAGCTTGTGTGCAGATACAGAAGGTAAATAATCCCTTTGTGGGAAACACTGGAAGGCAGTATTTGTCTGCTCTTTCACTGAAACTGAACAACTAGGTGCTTAAGATTAAGTTGCTGCTGCTTCAGATTTGTTCAGGTTCCTCCTTTGATTTAGTAGGTGCACACTCTAGTCAGTGCCAAACAATCTGCTGCTAAAAGAAGCCCATTAACAGAATGTGTCTTAAATGAATAATTATGGATGTTTTTTGCAGACTGATGAAGAAAGGAGGCAAGGTTTACCTGTTGTGATGCCAGTTTTTGACAGAAATACTTGCAGCATCCCCAAATCCCAATTATCATTCATTGATTACTTCATTATTGATATGTTTGATGCCTGGGATGGTAAGCAAAACTCTGCTGTTTCCTAATGTGAACATTTTGTGAACATTTGAAACTGCTATGATACAAAATTTCTATTTTATGGCTCCTAAATAAAGAGAGAGAAAAGGGAAGATTCCTGCAGTTCAAGAAAGATTCATAACTTCATTATTGCTTATAAGTATTGCTACAAGCAATTCTCGTGGCTTGTCTTTAATATACTAGATTCAGGCAATCTTTAACTTTTTAAACTTGCTTCTCTCTAAATGGAGAACAGAACACATTCTCTTTGATAGCTCTTTGAGCAGGGTCATTTTGTCCATGTTAATACTGGTTATTCTTCAAGGCAAATTTCAGTCTGGAAACTGCTTGGGGGAGCAGCTGTTTCCTTCCAAGTGCTTCCTCCGTGGTAAAAGTGGTCAGAAATGTGACTCTCCTGAATGCCAGATCATGACATGTGACTGAGGTTTGATGGGGCAGGATAATTACAACCATAATTAGCTATGCCCCTCCTGGAAAACTATGTTCCTTTGCTGGGACTTGCAATACCAGTATTAAGTAGATTTACAGAACAGTTCTCAGTGGCCCAAGTGCTGAGAGCTACACAGCCAAAACCATTTCAAGTATCAGTATGACGGATTTAAGCTTTTCTACTTAACACAGTTGCCTGGACATTTAAAGCAATACTTAAGCAGACCAAAAGTGTGACTGTTTCAGTTCTGCAAACTCAATACTCTCTGCCCTTTCTTCCCTAGCATTTGCAGACCTGCCAAATCTGATGGAGCATCTGAATAATAACATTAAATACTGGAAAGGACTGGATGGAAGGAACCTGCGAGTCCTTCGACCACCACCAGAATAGCAGTCAGACCATGGTGTGTCATTCACTAGCCAGATGCATATTTATTCAAGCTCACTTTTATCTGTGTGAATTCAGAATTGTTTTGGTCTCTTCAGTATTATAGTAAAGCTAGCCCATGCACTTGGGGAACTTTCACATTCAAGAGAACACGAGGTCAGCAGTTGACTCCCACCAAGTACCATGTGTGGACTCGGATGAAATAAGCCCACCAAGTGGAATTACACTGGATTGTTGCAGTACTTGTACTGAAGAGGGTTTATTATGAACATACTTCTGCAATATCTCCATACCAGCATGTGAAGCTGGAAGACCTTGAAGAGAATCCTCATAAAAAGGACATTCACTAGAAGTTTATCTATTGATACTCACAGCTTTTATGAGAAAGCTACATGCTTTTTATAAGCACTTAAGACAGTTATATAGAGCAATCAGACATTTAAAATGAAACTGTCTATGAAAGAATTTTTGATCTATGAAAATAGATGTACTGTATTTTTTCACATCACAGAAGGTGCAATCATTCACTTCTGAGCACTACTGAAAGTGAGTTCTCCTTAAGAAATTTAGTAGCAAATGTAAAAAATAACACAAGAATTTTTGAGGTTGATCATTAGCATCTATGATTAAAATGTTATGTTTTATTTATTTTGTTAGATGTTCAATATTTTCTATGAATTTATAAATACTTAAAAGCCAAAGCCAACTTTAGATGCATTATAAATTTACATGATTCATACTCATTAATATACATTTAATTGATGTACAGACCTTTTATTTTCATAATGCAAATACAAAATACTATACAATGATACATTTTTATTGCACTGTAAGGATAGATGTGTATGTTTAAATATTGTCTGATTTATGTTAATTAAAATAAGTTTTATTAAAGTGTCTCACTTGAGAATAGTAGAATAAACAAGAACTGTATACTCTCTGAGCACCAGAACTGCAGTAGGTCTCCCACAAACCAGTGAGGACCACCTGATATTCTCTTGGCTACAAAAATAATAATGTATTGGAACTCTTTGTTTTCTCCCATGACATTTTACGACTGAATTCCCTGTTAAAGTCTGCCTTATTTTATATAGTATTTCTCAAAAGCATTCCACAGCATATATGAAGAGGTGATACTAAGCATCTAATGAATTTCAATATTTTATAGCCAATGTATTTTCCTCTGCCGTAAAAGAAAAAGAACATAAAACCACCAACAAAAACCTTGAACTCAAGAAGTTTTTAAAGGCTGTGTACCTTCACAATTTGAATGAAACCTTCATAGCAACTACCAGAAAATAATAAAATGTATATTTTAAGAAGTTTCAAGTCCTACCCATTTCATTTGAAATGTATATGCACTTTATAGTTTGCAGACTAACAAACACATGAAATTCTTTTAAAAATAACTAAGATCCTTTTTGTCTGGGGAAAGGAAAAGTTGAGGGGATTGAACTGGCATAAGGATGATGAAAGGTGGTATGTAGCTGGCAAGCCCCTGTGTTTGTGGCTGTCCTTGGCAAGCCCACCAGACCCTTGTGTCCCCTTGAACAAGTCTCTTCGCAGCTACACACAGTGTCACGCTGTGTTCCACTGAGGGACTTGAGGAGAATCCTGTCAGCCTTGCCAGTGGACAGAAAGGCACCCAAAGGCACTGAAAGAGCTGCTGACTGTCATTTCTGCAGAGGCAATTGACTTAAGAGACATTTTGAACCATTCCTGAAGAAGCAGAAGCCGGGGAGAGGATGGTGGAGCGGTTCAGGGACTGCAGCAGTAGCAGCCTTAAGGTAAGAAAGGAAGAGGTAACCTCTCCAGGTGTTAACCTGCTTCTGTATTTCTCCTCTCTCTCCAAGCCAGTGAGATCAGTGGGCTCCATTTGTTCCTGTTACTGCCCTTCCTGCCCTTACCCTGCTTGTGTGGTCTCTTTACCTACTCAGAATTCAGTTATATGCTATTTGGGCAGGGAATTCCCTTTCATAATTCCATTTAGTTCATTGTTATGTGCATATTGCCTAAGCCAGAGGGCTCTAATCCTGTGAGGGGTGCCCAGACTGTGCCACTGTCTCCCTGACAGTAGGAGGACAGAAGCTACACTGGTCAGTCTTCCAGAGGTTCTACAATCAATGCTGAAGGAGCAGATATATTTTCATTGAAGGCTCAATAGAACAAGTATCCTGTTTTCACAGGGAACGTGCAAGGAGTGGGAGTGTTGGCTGACAGTTTTCCTGCCAATATTACATTATTTCCCTATGCTGCATCTATTGTAACTAGCTGTAATTTGCTACCTGCTATTAATCTCTTCTGTTCCTTGCAGGCTCCTGTCTCTCTATTAGAGGAAAACTGCATCACATCCTCAGTATCTCCTCTGCTTATCTGCTGCAATGAGGATGGGAGAGGAAGTGTGGGCATGAGCATGTGGGCCCAGAGACTTGTCTGCAGGTAAAAATCATAGCGTCATTTAGGCTGGAAAAGACCTTAAAGATTGTGGAGTCCAACTGTTCCTCCAGCACTGCTAAATCCACCACTAAACCATGTCCTCAAGTGCCACATCTACACGTTTTAAATCCCTTCAGGGGTGGTGACTCCACCACTGCCCTGGGCAGCCTGTTCCAATGCTTGACAACCTTTCAAAGAAAAAAAAAATTCCTGTTACCCAATATAAACTTCCCCTGGTATAACTTGAGGTGATTTCCTCTTGTCCTATCACTTGTTTCTTGGGAGGAGATGCTGACTCCCACCTGGATACAGTGTCCTTTCAGGTAGTTCTAGGCAGTGGAGGAGGCTACCATGAGCCTCCTTTTCTTCAGGCTAAACACCCTCAGCTCCCTCAGCTGCTTTTCTCAAAATTTGTTCTCCAGACCCTTCCCCAGCTCTGTTCACCTCCTCTGGACACGCTCCAGCACCTCAATGTCCTTCTTGTCATGAGGGGCCCAGAACTGGACACAGCCCTCGAGCTGTGGCCTCACCAGTGCTGAGTACAGGGGCACGGCCACTGCCTGGGCCCTGCTGGCCCCACTGTCCCTGGCACAGGCCCGGTGCCCCTGGCATTCTTGGCACACGCTGGCTCAGTTCAGCTGCTGCTGACCAGCTCCCAGGCCCTTTCCTGCTGGGCACTTTCCAGCCCCTCTGCCCCAGCCTGGAACGCCGTGCGGGGCTGTTGTGACCCAAGGGCAGCAGCCGGCCCTTGGCCTTGTTGAACCTTTTACCACCGGCATCATTCCATGGATGCAGCCTGTGCAGGTCCCTCTGCAGAGCCTTCCCACCCTGCTGCAGAGCAACACTCCCATCCAGTTTGGTGTCATCTGCAAAATGACTGACGGTGCACTTGATCCCCTCATCCAGATACTCAATAAAGATATTAAACAGAACTGCCCAGAAAAAATATTTCTTCATAAGCATAGCTAATATTAATATATGGTAAAAAGCAGTTAATTTCATCTGCTATAAAAATGCCTTATGCATCGTCATTGAAAAGATGTGATCAATATGATTAATTCCCTGAAATTCACACTGCGTTTTTATTTCCAGTACTTGGACTGTAGAACTGTGCTAATTAACCCTCTCTATAAGCCAGATTTATGTCCATATTGGTGTACAATAATTTCACTTAACGTAAAACACTGATTTTCAGCCACTGCAACTTTGTTCACTCTCCTATCCATCTAAATTTGCCAAGGACAGATTATAATTAAAATCTGGAACCATGATGCCTGATCTTTACTTTGTTCCCACTGAGCTCCTCTCTCCAAGCCACACTCCTGAAACCTTCTGTGCACTGTGAGGCTGTGCCCATTCTGTGGGGGAGATTCCAGGCTGCTGCCCATGCAGTGTGAAGGGCCTTGCTGTGGAGCAGTAATAGCTCTAACCTGATACTCGCTGCTCCAGGATGCAGATTCTTTGGATCCCATTGCAAATGTTTCAGCCATTCCAGATCCCCTTCCTTTATTCTCCAAGATTACACAGCAACATCACATGCCCTGTGCTCTGAACCCTTTCCAGCTTTTTGAACTGTCACTCAGTGATGGAACTTCCTGGGGACAGAAATGGCTTTATTGATGGTCCTTCACCATGGAAGGGAGAACACTGGAATAAACTGAGTGTGATTGAAATGTTCCCAATTTCAGTTAGGCTGGCAGTTTTATGCAGTGTCTGCACTTTTCATTTGTTCTTGGTTTAATGCTAATACAAGAGTAAATTCCAATGTAGACATGATGAAGGAGAGGTCCTTTATGCACCTCCAGGGCTTTAGTATAAAGCTTTATGTTTTAAAACTTAATATATATTAAGTTCAACAGTTCAGCATTAAATGACAGAATGACTGGCTCTATTTTCTGTGCTGCATGTTTTCTACCACATAATTCTGCTTCTAAACATGGGTATCTATGCAGGTGCTTCGAAGTGAATCTGAACTATCATGATCTGATTAAAAAAATGTTGGCTTCTCAGCAAATTGTCCTAGATGAATATCTTTCTCCTTTGTATAAAATTTGGAGTAATAATTGCTTAGTCTAATAACTGGAGTAATAATTGCTATATATAAATTAAAATCACCTGAAATTGAATGAATGCCTTGTTTTTTGTTGCAGTGCCTTTTCATCTGGGTGTTTCTGTCTGTCTCAGTAGAGGAATCATTTAAGATAAAACATTTAAGAAAATGTGTCTTGAACATGAAGGAATTGAGCAATGGCAAAGCCATTCCTGCATAAAAGAGAAGAAAGGATAATAGATATCTAATAATCACTTGCTGGGTGCTGAGAAACAGCACAGGCAAACAACAGTCAGTTGTGCCCTTCAGTGAGACCAGAAGGGTTTGAGTCATGACTCTGCAAGGAGTACTTTGAAATGAAGTCTCAGAGCTATTCACAAGCTTCAAAACAAATAATCTCTCTGCTGATGTGTGACTTCATGCCTCCAAGGTACAGGGGTCCCAGGGGTGCTGTTAAATGATAGCAGGATGAAGTGCAGTTTGTCCTGACATGATGTTTAGATGCAGAAAACAAGCTTTCAAATTGCTGCCATGTCCCTGTGCAGCCTGTGCTGCTGCTTCAGAACAAAGGGGATGTCCAGGTGTTTCAGCTGTTTTTTGCTGAAGCTTTGGCTCTGTGGGCCAAAGGCTGTGGCTTAACTCCACTGAATGCTTTCTCTCCGTGCCTGCTTTGACTGTTACTTGGGCAAATTGTCTCATGTTTTCCTTTTTTTCCACTTGTTTAACATCTTTAAGACTCTCCTCCCACACTTCCCATGCAAACCTCAGTGGACTCAGCTCTGCAAACCCTGTGGTAAAAACAGCAGGTGCCTCTTTAGCAAGCAAGGCAACTGAGTTAGGAAAGGCCAAGGAACCCAGAGCCACTAAGCAAAGTAGCTTTGAGGCTTCTAAGTATATTTGGAGTCCTGGATCTTCAAGCCCTGCCTGTGGTTTAACAGTGTTAGGCCAGGAAACCGTCTTCTGGTCTCCTCATGATCTTCCACTTGTTTCCCCTCTCTTCCAGCTTCTTTGCTTCCACTTTTCTTCTTAGCTTATTTGCTAGGAGTCTTTGCTTTAACTTCCACTGGCTGAACATCTCCCTCAAACACACAGCCATAACGCTGGGACTAAACCCTGCCTTTCTGACTCTTGCTGCTTACTACAGCTTTTACCACAAGAAAATCTTTTTCTTTCTGACTCAAAGTGAGCCTGGTGAAATACCTGATAATGGCTGAGAGCCTTACATTGGGGTCCACAGGCAGAAGGAGAATACAAAAACAGGTAACTGAAATAGCTTGTGAGCACTTCAGTGCTGCTGGGGCAGTGGGAGTATGTGTGCAAGGTCTTTGGTACCGTATTGCCACATACAAAGTGAAGTTCAGGGGTGTTCCCAGGCACCTCTGCCTTTGAGGTTATGTTAGCAAGCACAAGCAGCTGGGGACACTTCCTGAAATTTGAATCTGCCTTTTCTTGGTTTGCTTGCTCCCCCCGTCGAGTGGCAAGAGTCATTGCTAGAGCTGAAACTCAGTTCAGCCCGTGGTAATTAACAGAAATCACTTCATCCTTTTATTACATAGGTAGTGAATACATACATTTAGTGAATACATGCATACACTTTTCAAGAGCAAGCAAGAAAGGTGATTCCTGTCTTTGAAACAAAAGAAGGAATTTAGCCAGTGTGTAATTATTCAAGTGAGAAGTTGGTCCTGTCTGTATTTAATATTCCAGAGTGGTATTTGGTGTAAATCCTTCCCCAGAGTTCATTACATTAGCTCTTAGCTCAACCTGAGCATGCTGAGTGCCAAGTTCAGCATACAGCATGTTTTATCACCAAGGAGAATGACGTCAGCCTGGTGATCCTGCAGCTCCCCAGCTTGGGGGAGGATGTGTGGCTTTGTCTTCAGCCTCACAATGAAATGGAATATGTTTGATAAGATTTCTTGGTATTTGCAGTGTAAAATGTTGCAGGAATATCGCTTTTTACCTCCAGCAAGAACTGTCCCTTTTTGATTAAAAAAAAAAAGTTACTTTGCTTGGAATATTATTCTACACAGGAAATGAAAATTTTCCTTTACAGATCCCTAAGATTTACAAGGAGACCCACAGAGCCCTTACACAGGTGGGTGAAGTGAGCTGCAGGGAAGCACAGGGGCTTGTGGGCATCCACACCATGGCAAAGCCTGGCCTAGTCCTGGGGCTGCCTGGCTGCTGCTGAGGGCTCTAGTGAGGATCCTGCTGACAAAAAATGGGAAGAGAGGTGTACAAAGCAGGTGCTTTCACAAGGGTTTGTCTCTGGTGTTTTTCAGAGATACTGGTCAGAGCTCCTGGGATGCCAGAGCTTCGTCCTCCCAGCCCACTGTGTGCCTGGTGAGACTCCCGGGAGAGCAGAATGCCATCGGCAGGCGCAGAGTCCCAGCACTGTCCCCACTGGGTGTGTGGCTGTTCCAGGCTCTGCTTACCGTAAGTAAGGCAGACTGCAAGGATCCAGCGGGAATGTGAGTGCTCAGGAACGGGCACAACGCCCAGGCACCCCTCTGGGACTGGGCTGGGAACGGCTCTGTCACATCAGACACGGCTTTTGGGGCTAATGAGGGAGGGACTCCAGCTGCTTGAATACACACAGTTTTCAGGACATGTGAGGGTAGAGTGAAGACAAGCCCTCACCTGACAGACAAGCCCTAAAAGCAAGCAGCCTCTCCCAGCCCTCAAAATCCATGCTGGCAGACTCAGTGCCAATGTGCTGTCCCCTGTTATGACAGATCTCTGACAAGGCAAGGTCAGAAAGCAGAGTTTTAACTGCTCTATCATGCAGGAACAGAAAAAGAACCAAAACACCAACTAACCAACCAAAAATCACAAAGAAACCCCAACGACAACAAAAAACCAAACAACCCAAAGCCTTGTTATGAAGTAAGCTGTTTTAAATAAACAAGTATTCTTTGAACCATAGCAGAGTACATACCTAACAATGTTTGTTAAGTATTAGTGACATGTTTAAGTCTGGCTCAGTAGGTATTAGCAAAGTGATATTTGTGTTGCTTTTGTGGTAACAAGCGTCAATCGTGTTTGTAGAAGACGGTCTGAAAAAAGGGACTTTAGATTTGGGGTTTTATTTTTTCCATCTGCTTACCAGTAGCTCCACTTCAGGACTTAAACATCCTTCCCGGTGCACTGAATTTGGTGAAATTATACTTGTTTCCATTGGCTTAGTTCTGTTCATGATCTGCTTCATGAGTGTTAGTTACTTCTTACCTACAGATCCACTTCTTAGATAATTTTGTCTTTCTGAAGGAAGTCTGAGTCTGGTAGCAAATATATGGTCACATTATTATAGTGTGCACCTGAAATGCCACAGTGCTGTGACTGAGCAAAGTTCAGACCTACTTCCACCTCTTCTGATCAGATGCACCCTGAGCTTAGATTTTCTTCTTGTAGCTTAGATTTTCTTCTTGTGCTGCAAGCAGAGAGAGCCAGAGAGCCCCACACAGGCCTGCTTTCACTGCTTGGGCATTGTGCTGACCCAGTCAAGAGATATTTGCAATGTGCAAAACTCCACAGAGGGACTGAGACAGCACCACACGGCTCAAAAGCCAATGGCTGCTTTTCCATTTGCAGCAAAACAAAACAAACAAAATAGCAAAAACAAACAAACAAAAACTGACACAAAACCAAAAAACAAAACAAAAAACCAACAAAAAAAACCCCAAACAAAAAAAAACCCCACTAACAGTTTCTAATTTAAACAGCTGTTTATATGTGTTTGTATTTTTGTCTATCCTTTGACCTTTTAGTTTAACTCTTTTAAGAGCCAGATATGAACTCTGAGGTTAGTGCACAGAGGAATGCAAAGCAAGAGAACAGGTTGTAACAATGATGATGCTGAATTTGAAATTCTCCACCAGAAACCAAGGCTTTTTTTTCTGTTGGACACGCTGCGAGGAAGTCAGACTGATTCCTAAGTGTCCTTTCCAGTTGTGTCAACAGAAGCCATCTCTTTGGGTATGCTTAGAAATTTTGGGCTTAATAAATCCTCACTGTTTTAAACTACATGCTTCCATGTACGGGAGGCAAAATGTTTATTTAATCAAGCATTTTATGACAGAGACCATGAGATATATCTGACTCTCACTGCACAGCCACAATACATGGTCCAATTACAGCAGCCTGGCTGGTGTTGGGGTGGCCCCAGGCATCACCTGATGATTCACTTTCCAATATCAGAGAGTGATTTAGAGATTGAGCGAAAACTTGAGTGCTGTATTCAACTGGCTGCAAAATACTTCCAAGGCAAGGGAGTTAACATGCTACTTTTGGCCCAGCCCAGCCTGGATGAGGACGCCCGTGCAGGTGGTTTGGGAGCTGTGGAACACCCGTGTCAGGGGTGAGACATAGCAGCGTTGTCCGGCCCCAGTGCTGCGGTGGGGAGCCGGGAGCTGCTGAGAGCTGGTGGCTCTCCCTCAGCCCTGCCAGGGCTGTGCTAGCAGCGAGTGTTATTCCCGTGCTGCAGTCTGCACGATCAAGCACATGTTACGGGAAGAGTGGAGACGGACAAGCACAGCAGGTGCTGCACAGGATGGGGGCTGCTGGAGGCAACAATCCAGCTGTGTGTGGATGGAGGCCGCACTGGGGGAGCCGCTCCACGGCCCAGCCGAGGGCAGGCAGGCTCAAGTGGCTGCCGAGCGCGGTGAGCTCGGTTTGGTCCGAAATGTCTCGGCAAAAGACGGCGTTAGTGAGGCCAGGGCTGCGGGCACAGAGCTCCCACCCCGGGGAAGCTCGAGCGGTCCCTGCCGCTCCGAGGCGCTGTCCCGGCACAGGTAGGGAAGGAAGGAAGGAAGGAGGGAAGGAAGGCAGTGCCCGCCCTCTCCCCGCCCTCTACCGGGGCACCCCGGGCCGCGCGGAAATGGCGGTGCCGCGACGGGACGTGAGGGAGCTTCTGGCAGCAGAGTCCCGGCTCCGCTCCTCCCGCGGCCGGCTCA
>VYXF01012269.1:246952-268748 GCA_013397295.1 Polioptila caerulea | reverse complement strand
CGGGGCGCCCCGGGGCGGCCGGCCGGCAGCGGGAGCGCGGCGGAGCTCGGGCCCGGCCTCCCGCGCTCGCTCGGAAAGGCCCCGTCGCCGTGCGGCCCGAGCGGCTCCTTGCGGTGGCGCCGAGGCCCGGCCCGGCCCGCGGCTGTTCCCGTGTCCCTTGATGGAGCTGCCGCCGTGATGCGCGTCCCGCATGGGAGCCCCGCGGCCATCGGCGGCGCGGGGCCCGTGAAGCGGCGCTCCCGCCCGCAGCCCTGCGCCCCGGGCCCAGGTAAGCGCTGCCCGCCGGGCCCGCTGCCGCCCGCGAGGGGCTGCTCGTGGTGTTGGTTTGGTGGTGTAGCCCGGGACCCACTACTGCAGCCTTTCTGGGGCTGTTTGAGCCACAGCTTTGCGTCTGCATTTTATTTAGTTTCATCTGTGGATGAGCACCCTTTTGGCAGAGGGCGCAGCCCCTTACGGCCATTTTGTGAAGCAGTTTAGGTCTCAGTATCGCTTCTATCAGAGCAAGTAAAGCTTTAAAAATCAGCCTGTTTGGAAAAGGTTTAAGTAAGGTGGGCTAAGACAGCTGAGTCCCAGTATATATTGGCAACTGAGCACACCACCACAAACGCGATGGAGAGAAAATTCAAAAGGCAGTGCTGTGTTTTGAGCTGGCCCAGGACTGCAGTAGAGTCTGGACAGGAAGCAAAGCCTCAGCTTTGCACGGTCCCTGGCTGCTTTGCTGTGTGCTGCTAATGAATGGTACTGGTTACTGTCGGGAAGCAGAGGTGGGCGGTAAAAAGATTCAACTGAGTTTGAAGACAGGAATAGGGAATTGCCTTCCTGACTGAGTGGGTATGCTCTGCAGTCTACTTTAGGAGGGCTCAGTCTCTTCTGAGACTTTTCAGGAGTTTCTTGTGGAGATTCCTCTGGAGGACTAAGAAAGTGGAGCCAGTGGCACTATATTGACTCCACTGATACTATCCTCCTAAATTAAATGGTGGAAGAACAAGGCCTGCCTGTGAGATAAAAGTCAGGACCTACTTGATCTACCTACAATGTTTTCATAGCAGTGAGAGAGAGCTAGTTAAAAGTCATGTGTTTTTGTAGTAATAGGTTGAGTGTATTGGTTTTAAATCTATATTAAACTGTATTTCAGGGCTATTGTGTTGTCTCTTATATCTGTGCTTTTGACACATCTCACCTATGTAATTGCTCACAGGCCTTTTGTTCCTGGCTCCAGCACTGGGTGAGAAAGGACACTGGACATGCCCTGGATTACAGTAACAGGTTTGGAAACTGTTTTCAGCCTCAGATACCTGTGTGAGACCAGTGTGGCCTTCCACAAGGACTTCACGTGATGCCCTCCAGTGGCAACGACGTGAATTGGAAATCACAGGGAATTGGGAAAAGGGATCCTTCGGGCCCACCCTGAAGGGGTTTGGGCAGCCCTGGCAAAGTGCCCTGTTAGCTGCTGGGGGAGGCATGGTTGGGGGTGTCCTGTCCTTTGGCAGTTCCAATGCTGGATGTCCTGCATTGATCACTACTGCACATGAGGACTGCCTGTGGGCTTCAGCTGGCCAAAACCAGAGCTTCAGGCATGAGCTGTCCTTCGCAGAGGATGGATTTTGCTATGTGCCAGTAAATGCCCATAAGGAAAAGGAACAGGAAGAAAAAGACCCAGCAGGTACCAGGAAAAATGCAGCTTGCAGCACATAATGTTAATGACAAGGACAACTCATTTTTAACTGACTGTTGCCCTACCACATGATGTAGTTCAGCTAGAGTTCCTATATATAGGCCAGAGGTAAGAACTGGGTTTCCTCATCTGAGATACCTTTCAATGCAGAGACATAGATCTCAGATCAACAGCTCAACACAGTTCTCCAAGTTCAGTGCTATACCCAGAGTTCCAATAAACTGAATACACCTGGTGAATAAGCTATTGAATACAGAAACATTCAGGGCTGGTGTGAACTTACAGCTTAGTAGATCTCTGCAGTGGAAGTGGTGGCGTCCATGTTAAGGATTTATATAGAGATTGTTCAGGGCAACAGCTGGTTCTAAGAAAGAGATGTTGTCAAGTTTCCATTGCTATATAAATATTTAAATGATGGGGTTTGGATTCCTAAGGGAGAAAAAGCTTGGGCTAG
This sequence comes from Polioptila caerulea, assembly GCA_013397295.1. NCBI lineage: Eukaryota > Metazoa > Chordata > Aves > Passeriformes > Certhiidae > Polioptila > Polioptila caerulea. The sequence goes on along the minus strand of VYXF01012269.1, from coordinate 266,619 downwards.
TGCCAACAGGTGAAGCTTTTATTAAACAGAAACATACAAACTCATTTCCCTTACTGTTTTTAACCTAGAAGCCAATTATTGCATATTTGTTCTTTCTTTCAGGTAGTTCTGTCACTGCCTTAGCTGTCCTGTGCCATGCCTGGTGATGACCATGGGTTCATTCTCCTGAGCAGCCTGCTCTGTACTCAAGCCACCTGGCCTGCATTCTCCAGCAGATTCACCAAGCTGGCAGCATAAAGATGGAGCTGTGTGGTGCCTGTGGAGTCCCACTGCAAGGGTGTCTGAGCACCTCGCATTTGGCTCAGAAAATCTGCCCTTGCAGTCCAGCAAGAGGGTTGTCAAGTCCTGGGGACTCGCCAGTTCAGTTCAATAGTTGAAAAGTATTTTGCAAGTTGCAGCTGTGGTTTAAACACTTAAAGTGGTGGGGAGTGGAATCATGGGTTCACCAGCAGCTTTTGTGCATGAGATGCTCTATTTGGAGGTTCAGATATCCTCATACTTCTGCTCCAATACCTGTGTGTTAGACTCTTTCAGGTATCTACTTGAAAATAAGAGTGGAGCTCTCCGTTTTTGGCTGATAGGGGTAAAACATGTTCCAGTGGGTAGAAGTTGGACCCAGAGTCAAGGAGTACATTTTTAGGCAAAGAATGATGCTTTCTCACCACCTCAATCCCCTGCACAGGAGCTGTACCCTAGAGCTGCTGTTCCCCAGGATGGCCGTGCCAGCATCAGCAGGGCACACATGGCCACAAGCTGCTCTGCTCACTGGCAGACAAAGCAACTCAAAGTCTGTGACCTGCTTACAGCAGGTCTGACAAAGTGACCATAACAACCTTTTCTGCCCTGAAAATATCTTAATTCGTGGTAGGTTAAGAGATGACCCTGTGCTGGTATGGCTCAGTGTTGCTAAACCCATCTTCTCCTGAGGCTTTTGAAACAGATATCTAAGAGCAGATGGTACTAATCACTGTTGTAGTGACATACTCAGCTCCTGTTTTTGTGATTTCTAAAGGCCTGTTTTGGCAAGACTTTTTTAAAGCTATTTGAGAAAGAACAGTCAAGCTTTTGACACACAACTCTTTGTAAAATCTCTTCAGTTTTGCCAACAGTGTTTATTTGTAGAGAATCCTGCATATTGTAGAGACCACTGCTTGTTCCTGGTGATTCCCTAGAATGGAAACTAGAACCAATGATTTCTGTAATGAATGTGCAATAAATCTGTGGAAAAGCTTCTTTGTTAATGACTCAGTTCAGGTAGTTTTGACGTATATGGATGAGGCTGTTTGGAGCTGGCCAAGCCTGCTTGACAGCAGTCTTGATTCATGTCTGGAAATGAAACCCAAACAAGGATGTCTCAACTGTGTGCTGGGCCAGAGTCCTTCCAGACTCTGAACACCCAGAGCTTCAAGGGCACAGCATTGGAGTGGAATTCTTCAGTGCTGCGGGGGAGAACGGATTGGTGAGCGTGGAGGGAGGAGAGCTAAAAAGTGGAGGTGAGCATAGCTAAAAAGAAGCAGCTAAAAATGTTGCTTTAGGTTTTTCTGTAAGGACAATCAAGCACTACAAAAAGCCTGTCTATCTTTTTTTCCCTGGGTGCATGAACAAGAAGCATTCTGTAAAAATGGCTTATATTTGAGACTGGTGTGCAGGGTTGGGTATTCCAGAAAGCCTCACTGGGTATGTAGGCACCCACACAGGAGAGGCGTATTGGATTATTTTGTGTCACAGACTTCATGTAGCAACAAGAACAATTGATAGCTTCATGGCTGGATTGTTTTCAGCTCCAGCAGCTGTACATTGATTATGCCTTTTGCTGTTTATGTTTTTCTTTGAGTTTTTAGCTCTTGAGTAGACTCAGGAGTAGAATTAACGATTGCTTTGGAGCTGGGGAGTTCCCTGGGCTTCAGGTTGGGGGAACCTGTGGTCCAGCTGCCACTGCTGTGTGGTGACAGCATCACCTCTGAGAAGGATGGTATCCATTTCTCAGGAGAGTTCTAGGGTGCTGATGGATCTTGTGACCACAGTGGCTTTTTGCTAAGATCCTTCCCAAGAGGATGTAAACTCCTGAGGCAGCTGGTTTAGGTTAGGGTCACTTTGCTCTTTCTCAGGGGAAACAGCTGGTTTGTAGGGAGTATGATGGAGCAGTTAAAGGTGAAAGAGGGCATTGCTCAGGGCAGGTTACCCATGGGTGTGGTAGCTGCAGAACACAGGTTATGGCAGGGCAGTCCATGGGGGTATTGTAATTCCAGTATGTATCCTTAAAATACCAGGTGTTTCCAGTGCAAAGCAGGGGTGGACATAATGCTGGAAGTGTGAGTTGAAGGTGTGAAGGTGCTGGGCAATATCTGCATTGAAAAATGACAGTCTGCAGTTCTCGTAGTCCAGCAGGATGCCAATCCTTCTGGGGGGAATAGTAATTCTGATGTCAGGTGTCATCCCACTGTGCAGGAATTCATACTTGTGCCTGCAGGTGAGAAAAACAAAAGAGCTGAAGGCACCCTGGCTGCTCTCAAAGGGAAGCACTTTGTGCACACAGGTGCCCAGGTTGCTCATGAGAGTCGAAGGCAGTGATGTTAATGTCCAGGGGAGAGCCAGCAGAGGAGCTGAGGCAAGAGGGGAGCTGGCATTTCTGCAGGCAGGTATGATGTACTTCCATAGGTAGGACAGAATCCAAACCAGTTTGGTATCGCTGGGTTTAGTCAGATATGTAGTTTCTGGATTACACAGATCTTTTACTCTCTGTCTTCCCATTGAAGTTTTGGTAATGTTTACAGCTAAATTTTGCAACTCTGATTTTATTTAGATTTGTTCCTGCGAGTGCTTGTTTAAATGTTACAATGTCTCATTTCAGTGAGACAGTAGACCCTTCAGAGACCCTTGAGCTTGATTCACTAGCACCCTCTCAAGAGTCAGTGGAACTGGGTGCTTTGAAGATGCAAATCTGCAAAAACACAAGTTCTGAAGCAAGGAAGTTAGGCAAAATGCTTCTGAAACACCCTTAAAAAGCAAGAGGATTTGCTTAAGCCTTCCAGTATCCTTCCAAAACCAGTTTACAGTGACAGCAGTGGAATGTCAGAGGCCCCAGTGCCTGGTCTGAGCTGATATAAAATCTCTGGGTTCTCTGCTGCCCTGCCTGCAGGTGTAAGAGGTGTTCTTGTCAGAGACCTGCACCCTCCACAGCCCTTACCTTGAGGGTGTGATGATGTGCCTCATGCACCAGGACGAGTTGTTTGCCCCCAGGTGACCATGTCTTGGAGTGTTCTCAAATGCTACACCAGTTCTGTACTCTGTGTCTTCCTCAACTTCCACCTCCCAATAATGCTTTCCTGGAAATGGGATCAGGCTGCCCAGGATTGCAATGCATCTGTGGGAGACAGACAGGAGTATGTGTTTTAGCAGGACCTCTCTAATGGTCTTTACAGTGTTTAGATATGTTCAGGTATGCATTTACCTGGACATTACATAGCAATAAACAAAAGCCACTTCTGCTGTCTTCTTAGCAGGTCAGTGTGGATTTTTTACTCCAGTGAAATCCCCATGCTGAGGAGCTGACAGCCAGCAGGTTTCTTTGACACCTGCCCTGTCTTACTTTTGGGTAGCTTTGTATCAATGAGTGCCTCAGGCACTTCCAGGAAGATGGAGAACAGCTTCCCATAGTGCCTGGGTTTTCTGGGAAAGTTAATGCTCACTAGAAAAGAGAGGGCTCTGGTGAATCCCAGCATAGCAGGGGAAAAAAGTCTGCAGATTTTGCATTTTATTTCCAAACAGCCCAGGGTTTTGAATGTCACCATTAGGAAGTGAGCACTGTAACAGCATGAAGTTCCTGGGGCAGCTGGGGAGGAGGGAACCTGTCTACACTGTGTTTGGAGAGATTAGGAAGAACTGAAAGGCATAGGAGAACTTGTAATATAGAACTTGCTGGGTACCTGGGCCATGAAATGTATGATAGGAACCATGCAGAAAATAACTCTTTTGAAAGTTGTGTAGTAGAGACAATGTACTACAGAGAGACCCTTCAGCCTGATTTACTGGCACACTCTTGGAGTCAAAGGAACTGGGTGCTTTGAAGATGCAAGTCTGCAAAAACACAGGTTCTAAAGCAAGAAAATTGGGCACAATAACCCACTCCAAAGGCTTCTGAAACACTCTGAGGAGGGCAACATGAGTCCTGTAAGCACACACCTCAGCTTTTTCTCAGGAAAAGTACATGGTGTATTAGCTGTCATTGTCAAGGGGACAGCAGGTTCCTAACATAACTTTCATTTCTATGGTGGTGCCTAACGTTGTAAATTACAAAGGAAAAGGATGTTGCTGGCAGACACTGAGCTCTCGTAGGCAATGCTGAGAGAGAGCAGCACTCATCATTTGGAGGGCCTGTTGTGTGAGGATGGGCACGCACAGCACAAGAGCTGTACTCTGCCTCTGCAGCTGCACTTGCTTAGAGCAAGTGCACAGTTCATTGCAAGTGCATCTAAATGTCTTGGGAACAACTTAAAGGCTGCTGAAATCAGAACTCAGAGGGGCTGTTTTGCTACAGCCTGAGAAGGAAAAGGAATGATGCAAAATGGATGGGAAAACATCTGTGAACAAAACATGACCATAGTAATGAGAGCTGCAAAGCTACCAAGGCAAATCTGAGCTGCACTGAAGAAGCAGTTAGGAAATACATCAGCCACACAAACTTGGGAGACCACACAAACTTCAGAAAGAAGAGTTTGCCATGTAATTTCCTTGGGAGGTTTTTTTTTCCCTTTTTTTTTCTTTTTTCAGTATCTTGGTTTGAAAGAGATTTCTTAAAGTCCATAGTGGTACCAAAACCTCAGCCTTTGAATAAGATGAGTGCCAGCTCTAGCTGTTTACATGAAACATAAAAGCATCCCATAGAAGTGGGATGAAATCCCATTTAAGATTACCATGATGGCTTTAATGAAAAGGATTGTCAGTATCCCAACTCTTTTCTACCAAGCCCTCTAGTAGCACTGCATTTCCATGGAGGGAATAAATTGTAGACTCGTATTATCCTGCATCTGCAGATGCCTGTTCTGGTTAAATGTCTTTCTGTGGTTTTGACTGGAAATATGCATTTTGGCAAGCTTAGTCTCTCACTTCAATTGCAAAGGGCCTAATTCTTTTTTGAAAGTAATACCTGTTGGTCCAAATAGTATCAATTATATCTTTCAGCAAGAGGTAAGTTTTCAGATCCCTCTCCTTTCCTTAGCATTTGTTAAAGCACCTAAATACCTGTTCAAATTTAGCTCAGTGTGCCAGACATGTAAGTAGGCTTGCACATAATTGTGGCTGCTGCATCTGTAATCCTATTTAAGAACTTGCATTAATTTCCAAGTTCCAAAGAGCAGCTGGAGAGAGAGATTTCAACTCGAAAAATTAATCAGAACTGCTGAAAGCCCCATTAGACATTTCCTGGCATCTGTTAAAAGAACTAAAAAACTGAAATGCCCCTGTATACCTCGTAAAGCTGTTATCATAGACAGGCAGATCACACTCTGGGTTTTCCAGTTCATCACATGAAATGGTAAATCCATCATCTAGAATTGCCAGTAAAGGATGGGCTGTGTCCTCATTAAGGTAGAAGCAGGTACCTGCAAGAGAAAATGCCTGAGGATAACTCCAGTAACTCCTTATAACATCAGAATTGCAGAAATGTTGCTTGGATCCACAGAAAGATTCACCCATGCTCTAGAAAGAATCTGTCGCTGATAATGAGAGGACAAGACCATGTTTTTAAAGCTTTTCTAATAAATGGCTGTTTTACAGCTTAACACTGTTTAGTCTCAGCCTTGTTAAAAGCAGGGGCCTTAGCCTGGTTTTGAACCCCACCAGGGCTCAATGCTGCAGGCATTGTTCAGGAAGTAGCTATTCAGAGATGAGGGGTCCTCCATGCAAGGGACTGTCTTGTTTTTAATCACTGAAATGAGAAAGGGGGCTTAAAGGACTCATGGCCTCACTCATCTACATAAATGCAGGGCACAGTTTGAAGAGAAAGGATCCCTCATGCTTCAGCACCTCCCTTGTCAGACTGGCCCTCAGAGAGGTAAGTCCAGCCCAGGATAAAGGAGCTTCTGCCTTTCTTCCTGCAGAGACTGCACAGAGCAGGTCTGACACACTGGGGCCTGAGGAGCAGCCACGACTGGCACAGCTGCTGTTTCTAGCTGGGGCTTGTTTATCCACCCCAGAAAGGATCAGAGGCCATTCACAGTGTTGGAGGTGGGTTCTTGCAGCCAACAGATCAATTTGCATCAGCTGTTTGCATAATGTAGACTCCAAGAAGATAAATCTCCCCGTGGTAATCCCAAATGAAATCATTATAATCACACTGCAAGTTACTTCATTGCAAATACAATACAAACAATGACAGGGTAATTACAGGCATGTGCTGCTGAAAACAAACACATGCTGTGCAAACAGAATGGGCAATTTCAAATATTGAGTTTGATTTAAGCAGTTAGAATACACACAAACGATGGTAACACAATGACAGTCTTCTTCTCCAGGGATTTAAGGATGAGCATTTCTTTTCTATGGTGTCACTGCTGTGTGGCAGACAGGTTTTTTACTGAAACATAACTTTGTGTGGCCATCTTGCTGAATAAATACAATTTTCAAATGTCTCACAAAAGGCAAGGGCAGAAGAGACACAGGTAAGGTGTGAACACATCCGTGAGTGGCGTGGAAGATTTGAGATGAGCAGTGAAGTTGCAGTGTCATTGCAGCAGTGATGAAGGTGAGCACTGATGTCTCCTAAATGGCTCTAGAAAGTGCTGTCTTAGCCATAATTTCCAGCAGCAGCTTCATTACATGGTAATCTCTGAACTAAAATCACACTACAACTTTCCTCATTAGTGTGTCAGAACTCTGCAGGCTGGCAATATGTGGGTGTTGAGTTGACACTGTCTTTTAAAATGTTTAGAAATTAGTAACTTTCAAGTATCAAATGTACCAGACAGCAATAATATAAATTACAGAGTTAAAACAATGCACTTACTGTTACAAGAAGTTGGTTTTGTCATTCCTAAAAGGTTACCAGGTGTGTAATTACATGTAAGAGATTAGGGCTTGGTCCAGAGGCCATTGAAACCAGCAGGAGTCTTTCTGTTAAGACAATAGATGCTACAATAGGCTGCTAGAGTTGTTCCAAGCTGTACAGTACCTGTGGTGTGTATCAGGACAGGTTCACTTCTTTCACTGGAGCCACCCAGGTTTTGGGCTCTGACACAGATATGATACTTTTGTGTTGGCTGGAGGTGAATTAGGACTTCACAGTTAGGGATCCCAACAATCGATCTACAGAAAACAAATCCATGGAAAATGATAGGGTAGAAAACAAAGGTAGGCCTTTGAAATTCTTATCCTGAACAACAAAGAAGAAATTACACTTCAACTTGTCTTGTAACCAATCAACAATGTTTTACCTGGTACAGTTGTCAGTAGCAGGGCAAGAGAGAGTCTGTGACAGACTGCAGATTTTTACATTGCTTCTGCCCTTTTCCCATACCCATAATTCTCATAGAGTAATTTTTGATTAATATTTTACAACTAATTTTACTAAGAGGATTATTTGCAAATGTAAATCCATCAGAAGGTCATGGGTCCTTTCTTAGTCCATCTGATGCTACATGATTGAAATGGTTTTATCTCTACAGGTCATGGGCTTAATAGAAGAGTAACTCACTCAGTAACAATATCATCATTTTCTTCATCTGTCAGCTTGGACAATTCAACTGTGTAGGAATCAACAGGGTTAATGTCTCTGGATTCCCAGCACACCAGTGCTGCATTTTCACAGCTTCGGATCTTTTTATTCTTTATGGTAGGTGGTGAAGGAGCTAAAAAGTACACAAAAGAAAAATTCTAAGCTGTTGCTTGAAGACATTTGCAAACAATATGCTTTGAAGACAAAAAAAGTAGAAAAATGTTGTTTACTAATACTACAGTAGGTATTACTATAGGTAAAGAAACCTGCTTCCCCAATGGACAATAAACAGCAGGTAGAGTGATTAAAAGTCCTATTTAAAGACTTCATTTAGACTATAAAGGTCCCAAGAGAATTAAGCAGAGAAGTAGCATAAAGACTGATTACACAACTGTTTTCTATCATGAGTTTTATCTTTGTCATAAAGGTGCAGCTCTTCTCTGCTCTGAGATGTCAAAGACATCTGGAACAAGCACTTGAAAATCTCACATTGACTTGCTCAATCTGATGTCAGGATTTCACACAATGTCCTAGATTGAACTGCAGCTAAAAAGAACAGCATAAAAAGTGAATCCACACAATACCTATAGGCCAGTAAAAGGACAGCTGGGATTCACCTGGCAGAACCAGCAAACTTGAAACTTATTCACACCTGGTCTACATGCTTGCATTTAAATAAGTTATTTTGTCTCTCTGCTTCTGTTTCTTCCACTCTAAAACAGGGACAGTTGGCATGATAGGCTCTCCTGATAAAAGTAGGGAATTCCCATGCAGTCATAAGGCTTACATCAGAAGAAAGGAAGTGCCCAGAAAGCATCACTGGCATAAAATTCAGAGATAACTTTGAATTTTACTGTGAAGTTTACAAAGTTGTATGTATAAAATATTTTTACCTGTTACATAAACTGCTCTTTCACTTGGCGGACTGATACCGGAGGCATTTAAAGCACTGACCCAAAATTCATACTGTGTATTTGGCAACAGATCAGTAATGGTGCAGTATGTTTCTTTGACTTTTAGGGTATGCTCTGAAATGACAACAACAAAGCGTTTACAGTGGCTTTACACAGCTGCCCACTCTTCCCCAAAGCTGCATCACACAGTGGAGTTGGGGTGCATTGTTTTGGGTGCTGAGTTCAAGAGAGTGCCTTGTGCTCCACACCCTTTGATCAGCTGTCAGGCAGTTTCACAATGCCTTCCTCTAAAACAGCACAAATCAGATGGGACAAGAGCTGAAGCTATTTAACTGCTTATTTCTCATTCTCCATCTTATAAAATCTGGATAGTTTCTGCTTTTCTTTCTCAACTGGCCACTGGCACTCTACTGGCTTCCACTTAGGAAGGTTCTGCAAGCACAGTGTTAGCAAAGGCAGTTTTGTCACAAGGCAGGGACATTTTGGTTTTGTGGTTCTTTGTGTGCCTGTGCATCACAGGGAGTTACAGGCTATTACTAGCACTAAGGTAAGCTGTAAAATTATCTGGGGGTTTCAGTGGGAGTGCTGATGAAATGATGTTTTGCTCTTTAAAAATACTGTGCTTTGCCATGGATGCAGCACAAGTGTTCTAACACAGTGCCCACCCTCCAGAAATCCACGTGACTCCATCCACTGCCCCCTTCCCATTCCTGCTATCCCTGCTGCTGCCATGTCCTGTCTTTGCACCTGTGATGGGTCGTGCTGGCAGCATGGCAGACCTGGCAGGGAAGAGGGGCAAAGCAGATGGTGGTGCAGATGTGACAGTTTTGGTGGCAGACAGAGTGCACTTTGGCATCAGCTGGTTTTGCCAATGGAGGGCTGAAGTGTGCCCTTGGGTCCAGGCCTCCTTACCTGCTTGCTCATCACTGTGCCTCTCATTGCTCACTGGTTTGTAGCACAGCTGGTAGCACTCCACAGTGTCATCTGAGAAGAGGCCCCAGCAAACTCTCAGTGAAGTGCCAGTTGCTGCATTGGGAGCCTGGGGATTGATCACAGGGGCACAAGGAGCTGCAGAGGGAAAACCAGGTCAGTTTTGGAATGTATAATCATGGTTTGTTGTACCTCTCCTCTCACAAGGGTGTTTGCTCAAAGCCTCAGCACTGAATAGGGTCATATTCTTCCATTCCTCCCACATGGAGAAAAGTCAGGAGCTGACTCTGTAAACAGTTGCAGATAGTAATCAGGTCACTGGTGTGTGAGAACTAGTCTTGCTTCAAATCAAAGTCAAAACAACAAAATAAATAAGCCTCAGCCTACTCCTCCTCTGTAAAGTCAGCCTCCCTTGCTCTGAGGGCTGCTCCGGTGAGCCCAACACCTGCCATGCCAGCACTGCTGCCAGCCACCCGGGGATTAGGGGAAAGCTGTACAACAGGGGGGCATCAGCACAAGCAAACAAGTACCACAGGCTGGTTTATGTTAAGAAAACACAGTACTGGGTGTAAAAAAAAGGATAATGTTCTTTCTGACTATTTGTGATGCACCAGAAAAGATTTAAAATTTTAGGCTGTTTTTAGTGATTCAAATTTTGTTTAGGTTGTGCTGTTTCCTTTGGATTATGGGGGAAAGATGCTTGCTAAATAGCAGAGGAATAAGTTACTGAAATATGTTTATCAAGAGAAGCTAAGTAATTTAAAGCAGTCTGAGGTCCCTCTCTATTTTGTTCAAGCAAGTACAAGGTAAGTTATCACCAACTAAGCATGCCTGACCCCTCAACAGAAAGGGGTAATCTTCATCATTTCTTCTAGGAAATCATCCAGCAAAAGCAAGGAAGTCCCAATTTAGCAGTAATTCTGGTAATTTTATGTAGAAAACAAATGGAAAAAAAAAATCTTCCAGTGTCTCTGTAGATATAGGCAAATAATAAGAAAAGAAAATAGAAGGAAAACTAGGGAGAAGTTAATTCTGCCTTTGCCGATCTCCTTTAAAAGAAGTAATGTTTAATACATATCCTTACTTAAATGTAAATAGGTGTGAAATAATGATCAGTTAGGAAGAGTACCTGGAATAGCATTAATGGAGTTCATTAGTTGTTCAACTTCAGAGACATCTATGACCCGCTCTTCAAAGTCTGGCAGCGTTGAAAGCTCTAAATCCACTTCTTTCTTTAAGAATTCTTCCAGCCTGTAATTGTAGGGGAAAAAAAATAATGTCTAATTGGAAGTACCATAGTTTTGGAGCTATCTGTCTATGATGCCTATTTGTAAGAGAAAAAGAACAGCAGACTCCAAAAAAACATCTATTTCCTTAAAATATCATTTTCCTAGCTGTACAAGCTCAGCCTCCTCGTGCCTATAGCTTGGAGGTACGTGGCCATCAATGCTCCAAGATGCCAAAGAGAGCTGGCTGCTGCTGGGACTGAGAGCCACCCTTGTGTGCCCCACTCCTGCAGCAAGCTGGCTGTGCGTGCTGGGGAGTGAGGTGTGCCCAGCACCTCGCTGTGGGAAGCACTCTGTTAGCTCCATAACTCTCATTATTTTGGATTTACGCTATTACTAATTCATGACCTTGTGGCTCAAGGTGTTGAATAAAAAGGGGTATCTTTTCTCTGTGTTTTCATGTACAATAATAGTCAAGAAGGTGTTTTTTGCATATGATTTAGTGTGCCCTAAGACTTCTTCCAATCGCTCCTAGATTTTTCAGCATCTGTTTCGAGCTCCCACAGCTTGACTTTCTACCCCACTATATTAATGCATAAATAACCCTGTTACAGTACATTTAGGGAGCTCAGTTTTAGTCTCATTTGGATCCAGAGTGTTTCTTTCAAGAGCTTTAGCAATGCTGTTTCTCAGAGAAATTAGTTCCTTATGACTAAGCTGCAAACACTGATTTATTCAGGCTCTAACTCTCCTTTCGGATTTCTTGAAATTGGATCCAAACAAGTGTTGAGTGTTAAGTTTCTTAGAGCAACTTTTTCTGATGCACTTTAAAACAAAAATACTAAATATTTCAATAGCTCTAGTGGCTTAGACAACATTTGTGTGCCTGAACAAAGTCCAGAACATGCAAGCATCTCCAATAACCATCCAATTAGCAGGAAGAAATGTGACACAAAATCCCAGACTGTGATACTACCTGTCAACCATGGTTACTGCTGCCTGTTGGAAAAAAAGGAGAGAGTGTTAGAGGTAGAAACGTCAGACTGCATCATGCTGTTGACCTGTGTTACACAAATTGCCCCAAATGCAGCCCTTGGAGTGAAGTAATTGGCTCTCACCCAACTCTGAGAACAAAGCCAACCCTTTCTATTCAAATTTAAATTTCTATTCTTGGCTGAATTTGCAGCCAAGAATATGAGCGATATCAGGTAGTCATCAGTGTCTGCCCATCTAGACTTTAGACCAATTCCTCCCTTGGTTGTCCAAAGTGCCAACAGATCCCCTGCAAACAAAAACCAAAATCAGTTGGGCAAAAGAACTCAGTGAAATTATTTGTGCTGGAGGGAGTCTGAGCAGTGCATGTAACTGGAAGACAGTCTGAGGAGAAACCTAAGCAGCTGAGAACTCACAACCAACATTCACTTCTTGATAAATAATGGTTCTTACGGGTGATGTAAAACTGTTTACAAGCTAAGGAAAAAATAAGTTTATTCCAGATATGCAGAGGAATGGGAAAAGTCAGCTCATGTGAAGAACACAGCAGGTTGGAGTCACAGAAAACTGACCCCCTGGAGTAGACTGGAGGTGTTGTGAGATTTTTTTGTTGTCCAGTTCAGAAGTTACCAAGCTACAGAAATGCTCCCACCCGCCTTAGTCACAGGACAGCTCAGGTGAGAGCAATCACTCATCATCAGTGAAAATTCCGATTTTTTTCCAATTATTTTTCTATCTGCAAAAGAAAAATACCTTCTTGATACCACCTCAAGAGTTGGATTTCATCCATCACTTTGCAGGAGCTCTTGATGTAGTTCAGCTGAACTTTTCCCCAAAATGAGCAAGAAAAGGAAACATCTTCCTAAGTGATTACATCAGCCTGCCTGCTGTGAGCTCAGAATAGAGCAAGAGAGCTGAGCCTGCACAAGGCAAGGAACACTGAGTGCTTCCAGAGTTTCCCTAGATAAGCATTTCAGCAAGATCTCTTCTCTCTGAACCCCAGTGTGAATCACAAATCAATGAGCACCCAAATGACAAACATCTGCTTCTGTGTTTTGTCCCCATTGTGTTGCCCTACTAAGTCAATGCCATCATGCCAAGCACCTGGAGCAGTGACAGCACCACGGTCTGAGTGTCCCAAATTGTCCCTAGCAATAAGGTTGCTTGGGACCTCTCAGATGAGGACTACTTGCAAGCAGCAAAAAGCATTTTGAAAATGAAAGCTCTTTACCTTCATAAATTCGGCTTTGTCATTTTCCAGGAAAAGCTCCTGGGTTTCATCTGTCAGCTCCTTGCACGTGTCAAGATGTTTCCCACAATTGACCAGCTGCTCATACAGAGCTTCCAACTTCTGCCTCTTCTCTTCTCCCAGTGCTTCCAGCTGCTCTTCATACTTCTGAGCAAGCACTTGCACTGCATCGTTGTAATGCACCTCAAAGTTCTCCTCCTGCCTCCCAAAATTTTCCTGCAAGGTATTTGAGGGTTTGTACATTGGCATCAAGCCTGATCAAAAGGTCATGCAGAGGAAAATCTTACTCTGGTCTGCCTAAACTTCTCCTTACTGTAGAGGTAATATGTCATCATTTAATTCACAAAACTAGGACAGAGGACCAGTACACAGAAGCTGTAATTTGACTTATGTGCATTTTTAGGCGTCTACTCTGATCATTCACCCCCATCGAAGCACAAAAGTGTTAGGTCTTGTTCCAGACATAAATTACAACAGGAACAATGACGTAAGGCAACCTAAACCCAGGGAGCACAACTAGGATATATCCTAGCCATAATTTCACAAGCATTTCCACCAACACAGTCAAGCACATCCTTCCATGAGAGAAACCATGGCAACTCAGTGGGATCCATGGATTTGTGCTGAGGGAGCTGGGCAGCTAATGCTGGTATCCTCACTCACAGCTGGAGAAAGCATTAGGAAGGAAGATTTAAAGAGCAGGCAAGTCTTTACTGCCAGCAGCTGCCCACTGTTCAGGCACCGACATCCTCCTGTGCTACATGCAGCAGAGAAAAGACTGTAGTGCCTTGAGTTATTGCTTCAGTTTGAACTTGCTGCCAGCTGTCCTCCTTCCCCTGGGGCCAAATTGACAGTGGGAGCACAACTCTTGCAGTCATTAGCCTGAAGCAGCTGGTCCAAGGATTTGCCTGGATCTGGCACTTCTGTGAATGAAACTGAGGGAACACAAGGGCTGCACTCTGGATGGACTAGTTAGATCACAGCTCTTTGGCCATTTAAAACTAAGATGACCTGAGTGGGGGTCACTTTATTTCTGAATGCAAATTTCAGTGCAAATTATAAATGTGGTTTTACTAGTCCACTTAAAAAAAATCTAGGATGAGTTTTCCTGAATACTTCAGTCTAGACAAACCCCAAGATAACTCTGTGCTCTGTTACTGTAAGTACTCACCTCATTAGCAACTGAACATTATGAATGTCAGTATGAGTGTCAAAACTGTTTAACCCCACTACCATAAAGTTAGCCTAAGAGAAAATGCCTTACCTCTACAGTGATGAAGATTTCCTCCAAATGGCTAGCAACATTTTCCATGTGAGCAATCTGTTCTTCCAACTTGCACATGTTTTTATGGATCTCCTCCTACAAAACACCCAGTGTGATTCCTACTACATCTGAAGACTGTTTTAAAGGCACCACAGCACACCTGTGTTACTCTCACCTTTTCACTTTCCAGGGCAATGGGGAGCTGAGCAACCTCATGATCCTTGTGTTCACCAAAGAGTTTGTCAAAAGCTCGGATTGGTATCTTGCAGGTGGAACAAAAAACATCTGCTGCTTCTTCCTTTTCCTCCTCCTCCTCCTCACTGACAGCCTGACTGTTCCACTCGTCTGACATGCCGCCACTGCTTAGTCCCCCTCTGGACCATATGTTGCTCTCAGCCTCATCATCTCCTCTGGCTTTGCTCTGATTTTCACCTTGAGAAGCCTCATCAGGAAGTTCTTGTTGCTTTGTGCTTTGACTTGGATCTTTCACTGAAGAGCTGCTTTTGGATGTGTTATATATGGAGCCTTGTGATCCCGCTTTTTCTGTGCGAGCAGGTGGCCATCTGCTCTCCACCTTCTCCAGATGTCCGCCAAGAAGCTCAAGCTCTTTTTCTCTGTCCTCATCAAGTCCATACATCTTAGCCAACTCTGCAACCTCCTTCTCCAAGTCATAGCCAATTTCTTGTGGGCGCTGAACTTTTTCACTACTCAATGCAGATTCCCTTCTCGTATCTCCCAGAGATCTGTCTCCTCGACTCGAGAGCTCTTCAGGAAAGATATCAAACCTCTCCTTCGATCCATAAAGATCCATGTGATAAAATATCAGACCTTCAGTCTCAGTGTCACTAGACTCTGGGAATGGTGGGGAAGCTGAATGATCACGGGACTGGCCACTAGTCTCATAGTCTCTCGTGCTGCCAGATCTGGATGACATTGGTACCCTCAGGGAGGCTTTTGAGATGATGAGTCTCAAGCTTATAAAAGATAAGAAAGATCTTTAGCTACATACTTAAATATCAGGATTGAGTTTTTCTTGCTTAAACGTATATAGATACAATAGATTTGGCTGAGGCCTGCTCAGGTCCTGGAGGAAGGTGTGGGAAAGACCAAAGCTTCGCTCCCTAAGTGAAGCTTCTGAAGGGAAGCCACAGGAAGCATGTTTTCTTCTCACCTCAGTGCAAAGCACAGCAGAGGGCTGTCTCTGGTATGCATCCTCTTTTCTGAGTACCTCATCTGTGACCCTGATGCCAGATTTCCAAACTGTGGAGTAGTCCTGTCCTCAGATAAACACTGTGACTGTGCTTCAGGCACAGTTAGTGCTGTTCTGTGCAATTGGAAATAGCCTGGTTTGAAGCCTGCTCGCCCTTCAGCTGCTGTCAAGCATGTTTTCTGAACTGTCAGTCAGGAAAAATGTAGAATGTCCTCTGTTGTGACCACTGATGCCACAGAACACACAAGTAAATGCCCTGAAAATTCCTGCTCTGTATTTTTCAAGTTGCCGTTCTTAATACGGAAACTTGAGTCCAGGTCTTGGGTCCTTTCTAAAAAATACCACAGAGAAAACATCCTGCCCTTTGGGGCTTCTCATGTGCTGTGGAAAATATACATTTTAACATATAAAGCATCCAGTAACTAGGGCAGTAAAGGCAGGCCTTGACCTCTGGAGATGCCCGCTCTGACCCAAATCTTGCACATTTTGTCTATTCTGTGCAAGGAGGGAGGTGTGAAAAGAGCACGTGCAGGTGACATGCAAAGCTGTATGATAAAGCAGATGCACGTGGGACAACATTAAAAGTGCAGAGGCAATTTTAATGCTGATTCCCCAAGCCCACTCTTTCCAACCAGCCTGTATTAACAGCAGTGCAATAATGCCAGTATGAATCAGAGCTCTCTCTGAGATGAAAGGTCCCCACAGCCCTCCACTGCTCACCAGCATGAATGGAATCAGCTACAAAACTACTCAGATCAATTTTATCAGCAGTTTAGTACCACAAGCAAAAGACCTCATGGAAAGATTTCAGCTGAATATCAATCAACCTGTAGTTACATCTAATCCTAGGTAAGTGAAGCATATTAAAGCTTTAAAATCACTTTCTAACAGAAGAAGAAAAGCCAAAATATCGGTCAGACATCAATGTTATCAGAGCTTCTGGATAAGCTTTCACGTAAGTTTGCTTTCAAACTACTATTTATGCTCTTTTTAGTTTTGAGTAGTTGCTATTGCCTCAAATTTATTTCATCAGTATTTTACTAATTTTCCTGAGAAATGCTCAGCTAACAGAGTCAACATAACCATTGACTTAGTAGAAAGCAACTTCCCAAACCAGTGAAAAATACTGAGACATTTTGCCCTCTCTGGTTTTCCATCCAGCCCTACAGATCTGTAAGAAAACCCACACAGAAGTTCATCATTTGTCTTCTGGCACTGCAGACATGGGTGTGGATTCTAGAGCTAGCAATATCCTACTATAGACAAAAACACTGAAGTTAGGCAGAAATACTATTTACACTAAAGGCAATAAAATAAATCATGCAAATTCTAATATTTTAAAGAGAGAAAAGGTCTTAACACATACCAGAAAATGTTGTCTGGCTCCTGCAAAGACTTTTTTCCCCATAATTAAAACAATAAGGCTTGCTTTAGAAGCTACTGCTAATTAGAAAAGTGAATTAACATTTATTTTTCCTACCAAAATGAAATGAAATAAATTAAAATGAGCATAATTAAGCTTGTCTGCAATCCTGCTGCCTAAATAAGATTTTCAGATGATTGCTCAGTGTTTGCTTGCTTTGCAGGCACAGATAAAATTACATGAAGCACATTTAGATCTGTGACCATCAGTTATTGTAAATACATAAGAAAGAATGTTACTACCTAAAAACTTGCCTTCTATCTTAAGACGTCATAAATTCTTCTGATAGCTCAGATGGCATCAAAGTTAACTTCTATTCCCCCTAGTAAAAATTAATTCACACGAAAGCAATTCCTTGCCACTTTCCTATAACTGCAGTTGGAAGACTTATTGCGGTAACCTTACCCTGCCTCTTTGCTCAGATAGGGGCATGCCAGCAATGAGCAATGGCACAAATATAGACGTGTCCCAGCTGTCCTTCAGCAGTGTGCTACTTGAGTGTCACCAGGATGAATGTCATACCCTGAGAACAGGCTCTGAAGGTTGATTCCTGGATCTGAAGTACTTAGAACAGTTACAGAGAGCCCTCACTAAAGCCAGAGTATCCTCTCACTTTTGGAGGTGGTATTAATAAACACTGCAGAGTGCATTCGTTGCCTTTGGGTGTGATTTCCAAGGCTGGGGTGTTAGGCAGAGTATCGTGTGTGGATACAAAAAGCTGCAAACAACTCACATGGCTGGGCATGTGTTTACAGATTGCACAACTTAATGGAAGTACCTGTTCTGCTCTTTGCAAACATTTACTGGTAAAGTCCTCTCTCAAATTATCAGGAGCTTTTCTATGGGGCTGAGTTGGAATCATAATCATATATTAGGAAAAAAAAAAGGAAAATTAGAAAAAAAAATCATACTGTTGTATATGCTTATTATACATATCCATAAATCCTCACCCTGTGTGTGTTTGCTAGACCTCTGGAAAGCTAATTATAGTGAAGAAAGCAGACAATGGCCCCACTAGGGAGGTTTTCACAGGAACATATCCCTTCAGTCTGGGCTCAGTCGGGGTCCACCTGATAAAAAACAGGCTGTGTATTACCACTGATTATTGTGACTGCTGTAGCACTTGAGCTTTGCAAATGTGCTCAAACTCACAGCTGCCCAGCACACAGAGGCTGCTGCTTGTGTGCAGCCCTGCTGGCAGTAGTTTTTTAAGCATGTTTGAGAATGTTGTATTATATACTGCTGGAGCTCAGGGGACACCACAAGGGACAATGTGTATTAGATCTTGACACAGCTCTGCTTTTTCCTCCTTTTCCAATTATCTTGGTGTCATTTCTTCGCTTTTCTAGCAGTGCAATTGTTTGCTGTTTGGTGAGGAATCACAAGTTAATTGCCCATGTAGGCACGATCTCATTATTGCTAACAGTGCTCCTATCATCTGTGAGATTAGAGCAGAAGTGTTTTCACATAAAGTGATGCAGCCCTTGCTGAAATACTAACATTTATCTGACAGATTTGATTATTTTTTCAAATTAATCAAAGAGAGCTTAGTTTTGCTTTGTGGTAAGCTACACTATCTTGTAGGCCTTGATGTCTCAAAAAATTGTCAGTGTCAGCTTTGCTGCCACAGACTGGAATATAACATTCGGCGGATAGTGAATTACATTCTGCACGGACACAGGGCCTGAATAAGAGAGCAGTGACACTGCTCTTGCCCAATCACCCTGCTGCTCTTTGTACCCTCGGTGCCCGTTTGCGTGGCATTTATACAAAGCCCGGTGACCTCGGGGCTGAGCCGGGTGTCACAAGCACCCTTTGGCTGTTTGTGGGCGCTGGGCTCCGGGGCTCGAGTGCTGGCTCAAGGCAGCGTGGGGATGGAGTGTGGGGTTTGCCTTGGTTTGGAGAAAGCAACAACTCGTGGACTTTTGCGAGGACCCTAGGAACGACAGCCCCTCAGGCAGCGGCTCAAACGCGGGGCTGTGTGTCCCGTGCTCCCCGGCCACCACTCCTCACAGGAGCAGCGGCTCATTGCACAAAGCTTTCCCCTGCCAGTACCTGAAGGGAACCCACAGGAAAGATGGGCCGAGATTATTTGCAAGAGCATCTACGGACAGGACAAGGGGGAATGGGTTGAAATTGACAGTAGTTTTAGGTTACATATTGGGAACACATTCTTTACTGTGAGGGTGGTGAGGCCCTGGCACTGGCTGCCCAGAGAAGGTGTGGATGCCCCATCCCTGAAGGGGCTCAAGGCCAGGCTGGATGAAGTTCTCAGCGACCGGGCATGGCAGCAGGAGTCAGTGCGTATGACACAGGGGTGGGAACGCGATGCTCTTCGAGGTCCCCTCCCAACCCATCCCACCCTATCCCGTTCCACGACCCTATGAGGAACGGCCTTTCCGGGGCCGCCCCTCCCGCTCCCTTTACTATTGCACTGTTTACTGTCCGCGCCGCCGTGAGGGCGGCCCTGGCCCCGCCTCTGTCCCGGCANCTGCTGTTCCCCGGCGGCGCCGCGCCGGATGAGGCCGAGCTGCAGGAGCTGTGCCGGGCGCTGGAGCTGTACCTGGGCTGGGCCCTGGAGCTCTGCGGCGGCCGCGTGGTGCTGGACGCGCTCTTCGCTGCCGACCGCTGCTGCGACGACGAGTACTTCGAGAGCCTCCACGAGCTCCGCGGGAAGGCCCTGCGCGGCCACCTGACCCGGGCCAAGGAGGCTCTGCGGCGGGGACGGGCCCCGGGGCCGGCGCGGG